>VDFB02281492.1:413264817-413368767 GCA_007258455.2 Sequoia sempervirens
TTCAGTGAGAGAGGGAGGGAGTGGGAGAGAGATAGAGGGTTAAGGGTCAAGGGTTAAGGGTAGATGGTTAAAAGGGTAAGGGGGAGAGAGATGTGAGTGAGAGAGAGAGAGACCTGAGAGAGGGAGATGGGGTAGGCGGGTGGAGACTTGAGAGAGAGAGAGAGAGGGAGGGAGGGAGTGGGATATAGGATAGAGGTAGAGGCTGAAGGGTTGGCGGGTGCATGGTTTAGGGCCAAGGGTAGAGGGGAGAGAGATAGAGGGAGGAGGAGAGAGAGGAACCCGAGAGAGGGGAGAGGGGTAGGAGGAGAGTCCTTGAGAGAGAGAGGGAGGGAGTGGAAGAGAGATAGAGGCATAGAGGGTTTAAGGGTTAAGGGTAGAGGGCCAAGGGTGAGTGGAGAGACATAGAGTGAGTGATAGAGAGAGAGAGACTTGAGAGAGGTAGAGGGGTAGGAAGGAGAGACTTGAGAGAGAAAGAGAGAGAATTAGGAGGGGTAAGGGAGAGGGGAAGAGGGGAAGAAGGGGAGAGAGGGAGAGAGAATTAGGAGGGGGAAGGGAGAGGGGAAGAATGAGAGAGAGAGAGAGAGAGAGGGAAAGGGAAAGGGAAAGGGAGAGGGAGAGAGAGAAAGTGAGAGGAAGTTCCTTGTATACCCATTGTTTCCATAGATTTTTGTACCTCAAGGGCACCTCGACGTCACCTATGCTCTCATCATCATAAGAACATGACCCCCCTTTAGCAAGAAAAAATTCCATGCGTTTACAGAATTTTCTTCTAATCTTTTGACCTCTAGTTGATATCCCTCTTTTAGAAATACTACATGTATCGCTTTCCTCTTCTCTTCCTGAATTTCCCTCGCTCGAGGAAGATAGATCTAAAAAATACCTATTTGGTGATACTTGCACTCATAAGGATGTTGGATGAAGTTCTTTCATGGTAATGTGATCCCAAGGTGACATTATGATTAATCTATCATTTCATCACTAGAATTTCATAGGTTATAAGGTAATCAAGTCTTGATAGATTGAAAGTTATTGTTACTACCGTCCAAATGTGTCCATCACAAATAAAATCTACTTAACTTTTTAACTCCCAAACTTTGTAACAAGTGTTAAATGTGACTATGGTCCACCAGTTACACAACCAAGGCTCAAATGTATTCTCTAATTGTAATCAAAGGACTTTTGCTCTTCATTCAAGTAAATAAACTTGAAGGGAAACACCACCAAGTGGTTTATTGGACACCTACATGACTAAAAATAGCAAAAAAATTACTTCTTTTTTTTATATAGATGAGTACTACCAAAGGGGGTAGCTCCCTAGTACATTCGAAAAGAGGTAGATACATGCCTGAAAAAAATAGTATTAAACAACCAAAAATCAGCTCAAGGGTTCAATTTTCCAATGAGTGGCAAATGACGTTCAAGAGGCCTCCCAGCTGAATAAGTTTCTACAAAATTCCTTCCTCGATCCATGTATTGTGTTCATTCATGTATCTGGAAAATGGCTCCATATCAACATTCACAACACCAGACTGGAACACCTCCCAAGCATTGGTCATAAGATTGACTAATGCCTCCCCCTGAATCTGAGGCACCCCAATAGCTTGTTCTTCATCTTCCATGTCTTCGTCACTAACCATCACTGGATCAAAGAACATGCGTAGGAAGCTCACCCAACCCTCTGAGCCTAGATCAAAGGTAGAATAGGCAACTGCTTGGATGTTGGCCTGCACCACGAACCCACAAAGCCACACCACCACCCACTCCCTGGATTTCGTGATATCAACAAGTGCACTAATTACTACCTCATATACCTTGACATCACACTAGTGTTGGTTGAGGTTTAGAACAGTGGATACCAATCCCACAATCTCTCTATGCACCTCCTGGCTCCGTGTGATGAAGAGTCTTTGACATTGCACATCTATGGACTTCATTGCACAACAACAGAGAAAGCCAAAATGAAACACCATTTTAGCATATGTGACAACACACCATACTACTACGACCTACCTTCAAGAGTCAGATAATCTCCCCTAAGTAGATCGCATAGGGCCTCCTTTAGCCTGGGTAAGCCAAGAACCAATGGAGCAAAACAACCTCGAATGCACTTCAAATATGTCCTAACACACATGGGGGTACTACAGTTCCTCACCTTCAAGACCGTGTAGACCTGGAATAAGTGGCAAAAGCAATCTAGCGGATCTTATTGTCCTCTAAAATTACTTCTTACAGACCTGGCCACTATACTGGAGAGGAACACGTGACCACCTTTTCTGATTGAGCTACTCTGAGGTTTGCTAGAAGATCTGTAGCTTTATTCGCTTCTCTGTAGACATGCGATAGAGAATAATCTATTATCTTCCCTTGCAAATCTCTAATAGGTGCAATCCAATCATTTATTTTCCATTTTGGAGATTTCCCTATAGTGATTGCATGTATACATAACATTGAATCTCCTATTTCCATAGAGTCGATGCCTTTTTGTATGCATAGCTGTAATCCAAGCCACAAAGCCTCCAGCTCTGCATTGTTGTTGGTGCATGTCCCTAGTTTCTTCGATATTGCCCACACACAATCACCCGTAGAGTCTCTAATTATGCAGCCAGCCCCCGCCCTTTTGGGGTTTCCCTTCATAGCCCCATCAAAATTTAGTTTCCACTTCAACCTTGTCGGCTTTGTCCAAAAGATCTCCTTCCTGTTAATTTTTGTTTTGGCTACTGGCATGAGCTTATTAGGGCTTAGTCCACTCCACATCTTTAAGATTTCCTCATCCCATTTTGAAAACTTTGATTTTGAGCCTAACCTGATTCTGTTATTCACAGTCTCAATTATGGCTTCTTGGATTTTAGTAATGAGTTGTTGTCGGTTTAATGATTTCTCCTTAAATATGCATATGTTCCTTTCCTTCCATATGTTCCAGATTACCAAGGATGGAGCCAAAATCCAAAGCCCACTCCAAACACCTTTTTTATTCATAACTGGCCAACTAGACATGAATTCCCAAAGGTTACAGGGCCTAGGGCCATAAAACCTAAAAAAAAATTGCAACCAATCCCAAAAAGAAGTAGACACAGGGCAAGATAGAAGCAAGTGATCCACATTTTCTTCTGCCTGTTTGCAAAGGATACATCTTGTCGAGCCACAGAATCCCAACCGTTTCAATCTTTTAGAGGTTAAATAGTGCTTGTGAATTGTAGTCCATAAAAATTCCCCCGCCTTAGGTAAGACTTCCTTTTTCCAACACATACATGCCATCCATGACTTATCTCTTGTTTGTCATGTCTAGAGACGGTACCCGAGCCTAGCTGAATACTCCCCTGAGGCAGCGCCACACCAAATTACGATATCTTCCCTAGCCAATGTTTTAACCGATCTGCTATATATTTCCTTATGAACCCCCTCCACCAAGTCATGTGGAAGAGGTAGGAAAGTTAATTCCACCCATCTACAACTCCCTTCTAGTGCATTAACCTTATGGCTAATATAATCTGCCACCATTGTACTGAAACCCCTATGCAAATTGTCAATGTATTGATCTAAGTTAAAGAGTTCAACCAGGCATTTGTGGCCATTCCATGAATCTAGCCAAAATAGAGCTTTCCTTCCATCTCCAATTCACCATGATAAGTGGCTTGTTATTAGGGATCTACAATTCATAATGTATCCACACCGTCGAGCCACTTTCCAAGTTTGCAATAGTTAAAATTTGAGATGGATCAAAGCAATCCAAATATTTATTTTGCAAAATCTGGCACCATGTCTTGTTAGGACTTTTGTACATCATCCAAATAATTTTGGCACCTAACGCATTATTTTGCAATTGAATCTTGTGCATCCCCACACCTCCATCCTCCTTAGACTTGCAGACTGAGTCCCATCCAATTAACAGAATCTTCTTGTCCAACTTTGAGCCTTCCCACAAAAATTTCTTCAATATTCCCTCCAGCTCATTCTTCATTTTCCCTGGGACTTCGTAACAAGACATAGCATATATTGGGATAGCCGATAAAATTGCTTTTGTCATTGTGATCCTCCCAGCCAATGATAGTGTTGATTTTTTTGCACAACAACTCAAACAGAATATAATATCCTATCTCTCTTGAAAGGTAAATCTCTATCAGCAAGCCTCAAGAGATAACCCCAAGGTCTCTAATTTCAGGTCTTGACAATGCATAAACAACTCAGTGATAAATGTGAAAACCTTACTACAAGAAAAATACTGAATCTCAATTTATCAGATATACTAATATGATGATATTCCAATCCTAAATTTAATCCAATAATCAAAGAAATAACAAAAAGGGTAAGGGTTTCAAAGATATTTTAAACTAAGATTAATGATTAAAATGACCAAACACTTGAAATGGACCAACCCCTCAAAACTAATTTCTACTTGACCTAGATGAATCTGCAATCTCATAGAAATAGTGCAATCTTCTAAGGTATCAATATTTTCATATCATGAACATTCATTCAAACAACCCTACTACAATTGAAATGAATAAACCCTCACAATTGAACTAAGCACAATGAATATAAAGGTCCAGGCTAACTTTGCAAAGCAACTAACAATCATTTGGTTACAAAAAGTATGGACCAGGGATTGCTGCAACACTTCAAATATCAAACCATAAACATCATTTAATCAAACCTAATCTAAATATCAATTCTCCTCAAAGAAATTATAAAGATAGAATAACAAGAACCATGCAAGATAAGAAGAACACAAGTATGGCACCAAATCACAATGTCATTACTTATATCAAATTCGCTAACTCTTGCTCTACTTAAATTCGCTCTAACTAGCTCTCTATTTGTCTATGTCTAAAATTTCTTCTTAACCCTAACAAATGAGGCAAAACGCCATATTTATAGAACCCCCCAAAACATGTCGGCCCGGATATAATTTTACAATAATAATAAGGCACCACAAGTTGACCAAGAGAAATTCAAAATGAGATAACATATGCATTAGATGCATGAACTTCATCCAGGTCAACTTGGGATCTCCAATGCAGCTCGGACCAATGCATGGAAAAATAATAGGGAAGCAAAAATCTCGATGTAGTCAATCATTAACTGCCTTCCCCCTTGTCTTTATTCCAATCTAGCATTTCATGAACCTTCAAAATCACCCTATCCAATTCGGCCATAGGTGGTAGAGGCAAAACCCTGAGTCCTCTCTCAATTGATGCAATTTCGTCCCTTGACTATTTTACCAACTTATCCCAATCCACCTTATATGTTAGGTACTTGTCAATGACAACAATGTAGGTGGCCGCATCATCCAACAGGTGCTCAGAAACAGAATCATCATTAATAGGGACATAAACATCATGCCACCACTTCCTCAACTGTTCCAAACTCAAATACTTGGGAGCAATATTTCTTCTCCCTGTCATAATCTCAAAGAAAGCAATGGAGCCATTGTAAACACCAGCTAGGGTATCATCAATCTATCTCCTCTATTTGTAAATATTTTTCAGAACCTTCTGCCTAATCTACAATGCTTCAAACCATTCCTAACATTTAGCAACTCTAGAGGAAGGGAGAATTTTATCACTTACTAGTTTATCCCTAGTGTATTCCATGATAGTTTTGGTTTTCTACAACAGGAGATCTGTATCTTCCTTATCTTGTGCCAACACTTCCTTCAACTAGTCAACCGCCCTTATAGCATCCTTCCTAGTTGACAAAATATCTTTAATGGCCTCATTACCTTTGGTTCTCACCCCCTATAGCCAATTTGTAGTGGCAAGAGTGGAAGCCCTCATCTTTTCCAGCTCAGTCATAGTCTTTTGAGGTAAAGGTTTTGCAACAAAAGTGGAAGGGTTAATAGATTGCAGGGGTTTCATCAAATCTTCCAAGCATTTCCTGAGATTCTCATTTTCCCTCTTCAGCTCATGCTTAGTCTTTATTTCCTTCCTCAACCTGCCCAAGATAACCACACTAGAACCCTGATAATCTTCAATATCCTGCTCAATAGAAGTGGGCCCCAAATTGAAAGTCTAAACATTATAATCCTTTCCAGCCACATCATCTCTACTCTTATCTGGGGCAGGGGTTGCAATGTGGATAACCCTATTGCTAGCTTCATCTCTTTCAATCCTTGAAATAACCCTAGCCTTATTTTTACCTTTATCCTTTCTAATCTTGGCTAGCAGCTCATCCCAATTCGGTGGAGTGTCTTCTACAACAACCTATTTTCTCCTTATCTCTTTGTCCAGCAATCAAGAACAGTAGATTCCAATTGTACTTTAGTCTATTTCACCTCCTCCTGCTGGTCTTTAGGCGCATCCTCACTCAAACCCTACCTTTTAGGAGTTTCATCCATCTTACCTTCCTTTTCTTCAACATGTTCTTCCTTATGCTCAGGTGATGGGATATTTTTTGCTTCTTCTCTTAGAGGGACCTCTTCAGTTCTAACAGGGGAATCCGCATAAGCTACTAAAGGAGACTTCATTACCTTATCAATTTCTGCCTCTACACTATAAAGATCACCTTCATGAAATTCGTCCCCTTTGGTATCTGGATGATCCTCAACTTCTTTGGATTCACCTGGTTCACTTTGAGCTTCATGAGCAGAAGGCACATCATCATGTTGCTCCTCATGAGAAACAACTAGAGGAAGGTTTGTTTTAGGTACACTATCCTTGGGAGAAGGATTCCTTGACCTCCTTGTATATACTTGTGCCTTCTCCTCTAAGATTTCTACATTAACCACCGGCAAGGTTGCTTCTTCTTCTCCTACCTTGGAGCTGGCCTTCTATGATAGTCTTATGACTCTTCTCCTTTTGGGCACTAGAACATCAACTTTAAGACCCTGCTTTTCTATTTCTTTCTGCTCAGACTTCTTAGTCCTCGACCTTTTCTTAGCAGTGGGCTTTCTCTATTTTTTTGTATCTTGGACCTCCTCCTCTTGAACACCTTTGATCATGATCTTGAATGGAGAATCCAACTTACCTTTTCCCTTAGGATCCTATTCAATTGATTCCTCAGAAGTGGAGTGAGGATCCAAATCTCTAATCAGCTCATAGGTGCACTATACACCTTCATTTTCCAACTCCCACAATTTATGCCTTAACCACATTCTGGTGAATTTGGTTACTGGATCCATCAATTGTTTTAACTCTTTATTTTCCTCTTCTAGCCAATCCACATCACCAATTGGCATGTCATGTATTGCTTCATAAGCATGATCTTGGATAAGGTTTCCATCATCCTTGAGCTGATCAGGCACTGCCTTCACATTGTATAAACGAACTGATTCAACTGGAAGATGAGAAAACTTCTTCTTTCTAACCTCAAATTCATCACTGCAATTGGCCCAATAGTCCTCCAAATCAACCTTATGACTATATTCTCTACTAGCCTTCTTTTGGGCTTCACCTGTGATATCAAACTTGGATCTCTTGGAATGGAAAGATAAGCCAAGAGTACTCATTTCTTCTTCTGAAGCTTGGGCGGAAATGATGGAAGGACATGCCTCACCAGTGCCAATCCTCAAGGGGAAGTCTCCACCAAAACCAGTTTTATGCTTGTCCCTCTTGACAATGGCATCAAAGTCACATATCTGTCTAGTGACTTCCAAAAGTATGATGTAATCAGCAGGGTACCTTGGAAGTCTGTAAGGATCCCTTTGGCAGCCATCAATCTGAATGTAGGAGAAAGTTGGGAATTGAATAAACCATGCCCCATATTTCTTGATGAGTTCTTTTGCTTGATCTAAAATTCAGACATGTTTTGCACCTTGAAGCAATCTAGTGATATGCATGGTGAATGCATCATTCACCCTCATGTAGCTCGAGCTTCCTAGGTTCAATTGAGGGTAAACCTCATAGATGACATCCTACCCAAAGACTCCCCTTGTGCTCAATCCTTTGTATGGGTAAAATATCGCAAGTGCATAGACCAAATATGAGGTCATTGTGAAGGTCTTTGTTTGCAACACATTGGACAACTGCTCGTGAATTACTCTACTAATGAATCCTACCCAATGGTAGTCAGTCTTCTCCTGCTCCATCCTCACAATCACATGGCACATCCAATTCTCAAACATACTAGCATTCTTCAATCCAATCACTATGATAGGAAGAGTGATGGCATCATAATATTCTTTCTTGAACTTTGCTCTGAATAGTTGCTTGGGCAGTTTGGAATATTGAGACTCGGGCTTCTCCAGCCAGGAATTGATAAGTTGTCATGACTTCACAGTCTGTTCATCATAGAACTCCTGAGCTGCTTTCATGTTGAATTCCACCACATGAGATTTGTCTGGCATATCAAAATTTTGGGCAATGGAAACAGGGTTGAGATTCGCCACAATCCTCCCTTGAGGACCAATTATTCTATGTGTGTCCTGATCATAGTGCCTGGCACACTCAAGGACTAGCTCATAACACTGCACCGTGGAAGGGAAACTAGCCACATGTGACAAGCCTGACTCCTTCATTCTTCTAGCCACCAAGGGAAGATCCTCAGCTGCCATTCTTTCTTTAAACTCTTCATAATCCCATAATCTAAAATTTGTATCAGTGACCTCTGACCAGATCGATGTAATTTTACTCTCAGGGATCTTGCTCTTAATTTCCAACTTAATCCTTTCTGCCTCAGATATTGAGGATCCCTCCACTGTCTTGCTAGACTCAACCTGCACTCAACACGAAAATCATAGTAAAAACCATAGGAAGGGAATGTTAATCCATCAAAAACACCATTAGAATGAACCTCATATAACCAAGGTGTTATTAAATCTCATATAAAATGATCATAACAAATTTTGGGTCTCAGGACCATCCGTGGAATCTAAGCTAGAGAGGAATTTTGGGGAATTCCGGACCAGGTGGATTCCAGCGGAATAATCATGAAAGCACCAGTTAGAAATTTAGTCTGATCATAATCAATCCATAAACCACATAGGAGATCACAAGATAGCATGAATAAATCATAAAATGCAATAAAAAGCACTAACACATCATGTTATTCCATACTTCCTTATATTTCACCCAATTTTGGGAAAATCCACCAGAGACGGATTTCTGCAAGGGAAGACATTTTGCAAATCTGAAAAAAATAGGGAACCAAGGACTTCGAGACAATCCAAAGTCGACGAAAATCTACAGATAAGGTAAAACTCCGAAAATGATAGTGAATTTCAAAAAATTGAAGGAAATCGGGAAAACGGAGGAGGTTGGAAAAATATGCCAGAGCTGGAAAATCTGTTGGAGACAAAAAATCCTGAACTAAGGACGAAACCCAGATCGCGACATAAAACCACGATTTCACTCAGAACACCAGATTGATCATGAATTTCAAAGATTTAAGCTTAGGGTAAGTTTAATATGGGCTTTCTATGGATTCTCTTAGCACTCTAAGCCAGTTGGGAGGTGAACTAGGGTTAAATGGTAATGCCCTAAGTCAAAGCCTACAGATATGCCATTAGCACATAGGCAAGCTCAGAATTTAAACATTTCAACTGCTAATTCTTGACTAGGGGATTACTCACAACTTTCAAGCAAGATACATCAAAATGAAAATAGACAAAGGACCTTAAAGCTCAGTTTGGGAGATGATAAATAAAGCAATGTTGGGCAGCCCTAATCATGAAACGAGGAAGAATTCAAGAATTCAAACACCAATAAACTTTATAACACCAAATCCTTATCCACAATCATCAATTAGAAGCAAGGCAATTGAAAACATACCATTGTTAAGTGAAAATCGATCTCAGAAATAGTAAATGCAAAATTAATGGCATCCACAAAGAATAGCAGCATGAATGCACAAGAAATGGCCACTCAAATCCATAATTCACAAACTCAGCGCACCAAATCCAAATCCAACACTTCTAAGAATTCACTCAGCATCTCAATCGATGAAAAACAATAAAGCATAATGGCAATATAGTCATTTGAAATCAATTAAATACATCACTTGCCAAATGTACAGACGACATTAATGTCGATCGACAAGATAGGCTGGAAAATTTAGAAACATGACAACATGACAGAATCCAGAAAAATCCAGACCACGCAGAATTCTGTGAAGATAGAGAATCTCTAAATCATAGTGTCCATCTAGAGTCTGAGCAGGATTCAGGAAAATCCGGCCAGGGTGGAAAGTCCTGAACTTCAGTGAAAACCTGAATTTAGCTCAAAATTAAAGATCTTCAATGAATAACTTAGGGGAATGATTTAGGAAATCAACATAAAAATTTAAGCACGTGCCAAAATAAGACAAAACCTTAAAATGAGAGGGCCGAGACACCAAAACCAAAGCAAAAGAGGGTCCCTGCTTTCAGCAGGGCGTGTGTGCAAAAACTGCACAATAGATAGCCAATTTTTTTTCCATGTCATGGCCTTGTTTCTACATCTTTCCCCAACTTCCCGCCAATAATTTTCTTTGCACATTCCTTAGAAGATTTGGACCCCTAGAAATTTGGATGGAAGATTCCCTTTATTAATTCTGAGTATCACTATAATGGATTGTTACAATTGAGGTCTCGTGTTGAAGAAGTAGACGTTCAATTTTTACTTGTTCATCTTTTGTCATGATTGGAATTCGTATTCCATAAATACAAAGTTTATGCATTTAGATTCTTCCATGCTTGCTTCTCCTAGCAATATTGTATCATCAGTGAACTGCGTGTGAGTAACTGGTTTTGTGTTTGGTGCCACCTTAATCCCATGCCATTTTTGCTGCAGGCACCTTTTCTTTATTGCACAACTAAAGGATTCGGCCATTATTACAAAAAGGAATAGGGAAATCGGGTTTCCTTGTTGAAGTCCATTTGTGGCTCGAAAGAACCCATGGAGTGATCCATTGATTGCAACCGAGAAACGAACCGATGAAATACAATGATAAATCAAAGTGCACCATTGACTGCAAAACCCAAGTTGTCTCATTATTTCCATGAGAAAGGACCAGCGAACCTTGTCATAAGTCTTACTCACATCCAATTTAATGATCATTCCTACCTACTTGCTCGACCTCAGAGTCTGGACTACTTTTGAGATGATCAAAATGCTATCAGTTATTTCCCTCCTGGGTACAAACCCATTCTGCTCTACTGAAATGACTTTGTCCAAAATTGATTTCAATCTGTTAGCTAACACTTTCATCACTACTTTGTATAATGTATTGCATAGTGAGATAGGTCTATAATCGCTAAAGGAAGCACATTATTCTTTCTTTGGAATCAAAGTGATCCCTGTATTATTCAAATCTTTGAAAAAATGCCCCATTTTCTAGAAATCTTCTACCAACTCGCATACCTCGTCTTCAAGGAAATTCCAATAGTTTTGGAAGAATCTGGCAGAAAAATTGTTAGGTCCCGATGCCTTATCTGGGTGCATCTGGAATAATTCCGTCTGAACCTCCTCCTTTGAGATCCGTGTGCACAACCTTGTGTTATCCTCGTTAGTTACCTTGGGGCTTATTAACTCAAGGAATTCTTGATTACAAACTTGAGGAGATTGTTCTCCCAGAAGGCTAGCGAAAAATTCGCACACAGCTCTGCCAAACTCCACCCCACCACTAACTCGCTGACCATTTTGATTCTCTATACTCTCAATCTTATTAGCCGCCCTTTTTTCCAAAATAGAGGAAAGAAAAAAATTTGAGTTAGAGTCGCCATCCCACAACCATACCTCCCTAGACTTATCTTTCCAATAGATCTCCTCCCGCTTCAGAATTTTGGCAAGACTTTTCTACAAATCTTTTTCTATGGAAAAATCCTCATTTTTCATACATTTTTGTAATACTTTTTCATTAAACGCTTCTAGATCAGCTTCCACTTTTTCTTTTTCAGAGAAAATATTCTGAAAGTGAACCCTATTCCACTCTTTCAATTTTTGTTTGATTAACTTCAATTTTCTAACCAGTCTAAAGTTGATAGAGCCTCCTACCTTCTCTTCCTTCCACCAGCGTTCCAAGAGTTCCAACAGATTTGGGTCCCTCCACCACATATTCTGGAATTTAAAGCTTGTTTTCTCTTACACCTGACCCCCCAATATTGAGAGCTCTATCAGATAATGGTCAAAAATGGATATTGGCAGAATGCTTGCAGATACCGTCCAACCGAAATTGACCCAACTAGGAGGAATCAAGAAATGATCCAATTGCTTTACAATGGTTGTGAAATCTTTATGTCTATTGGTCCATGTAAATAATCCATTTTCTGTGGGGCAATCCAATAGCCCACATTCTGCCGCGAAGGCCCTGAAATCCAAAGTGGTATGAGAAACACTCCTACAACCACCACTTTTCTCCGACAATTCAAGAATGGCATTGAGATCCCCCCAACAACTAATTCATCTTTGGGAAGAGTAATAATATAGTTCAGTACCTTTTCCCATAAAAGGGCCTTATCCACTGTCCTTATCGGGCCGTAAATATTGATGATTGTGAAGCTACTATTGAGACTCAAATCAAACACTTTCGCCGCTAACCAATTCACAGAGGAGGATATTATTTCAACAGATACCTTAGCAAATTTCCATAACAGTCCTATGCCACCTTCAGAACCTTTAGAGTCTTGAAAAAAACCTTCCCAATATTGACAATACTTAAGGAATTTTGACTTTTCATCACCGAACAATTTTGTCACTTGTAACAAGATGATGCTACTATTGCTCATTTGTAGTTGACACCTAACTAGGCGCCATTTGTTAGGGGCCTTCAAGCCCCTGACATTACAAGTGGTTATTTTCATTGTTTCCTAAGGGAGGCAGCTCCTCCCTTGGTACTCAAAAACTTTGTAATACTGGTATTTTTTTGGTCACCGCTTCCTCCTCTCTCAATTGTTTGGAAGATTTCCTACCTCTGGTGTTGACAGATGTGCCGACTTTGCCCAAACCCAATTGATTTAATGCAGATTGAGATATGCATCTATCATCGATTATATCCAACTCATCCTCCATATCATCATTTGAGTTTAGGTCTGCACTATCTTTTGATTCAATTTATGCCTCATCACTTTCAATCATCCTATGTCCCTCCTTTTGATTAGAAGGCAACAGGGACTTGGTCATTTCTTCCTTATTGTTGGGTGGGGCCTTTGGATTTTGTGGCACCTTTTCTATTACCTTACTCTGGGATTTCTTTTCTACTTGAGGAAGCCTTTCCTTAAGGCTTCTCGAATTGGATTCAATATTTCGTTAAGAAGTGACCTCTAAAAGTTGTGTGCTTCCATTCTTATAGTACATGGAACCATGCATTCGTGAGCCGCATTCACAATAGTAATGTTTTGGTAGTTCAACCTCAACCTCTTGCAACCAACACTCCCCATTTACAATCAGGCTAATACTGCGAGGAATTGAGTCAACCGCCACAATCTTGAGTCTGGCATATTTATATAAATCGTTGTCAAGAATTTTCATGTCAATCTCAAGTAAGGTTCCCAAAGAGCAGCCAATTTTCTCCAAACAGTCTCCCGCCCAATATTCCACTAAGAGATTATAGAGTCTAATCCATACTGGATTGTCATACAGCTTCATTTTAACTGGGTCAAAATTATGATTCCACGGTTGCATATATAAGGCCTTTCCTTCCATTTTCTAAAGATCACCCTCTGTGATTCTTAACTTTGTTTTTTCATCCGTAAATACTACCAGAAAAAAGCCCTTCGGCAAAAATATGATCAGTACCTCTATATCCCATTGTTCCTTGATCCATGATTTGGTCTTTGCACAATCCGGTGTGATACTAATAAATCAGCAAATGAAGGTAGAATCCCAGAGAATCTCAACGTCCTCCTTGATTTCCTCGGATATATCAATCTCCAAGACTAATTCATTTGACTTTTTTTCAAGATTTACCAGGTCTTTCTTCTACCATACCTCATCTTTTCCCTGCTCCACTCCTTCACTTTTTACTTTCCGTCGAGCCCTCGATTTGGGTTGTACCTATGTTTTTGTCACCACCTTTCCACTTTTACTCCACCCTTGTCTACCAAAAGGAGATTGCCTCAGCCATGAAGCGCCCATTCCCCTGGGGGTTTCTGGAGTATCATGCCTTTTCCTGACCACCTCGCATCCCATTATGGCTGGCATCGGTTCATCACCCCATCTCACCTTTCTGTTCTTCTCCGCTTTGCCCTTCTTGGCTTCTGCATTGCCTAGCGAATTTTTCCATTCTTGCTCCTTCGCTTCTACCCTAACTTGCGACCTCTCCATTTCCTCACTAAAAATTTTCTAATATTAGTAGAAAATTTACATTTAATTTCCATATGTCTAAGTGGTTAACGGGGAGGGAGTGTGTACTAGGCCTGGCTAGGTCATCATAAGTTTATGCTTTGGGAATAAGTTTTTTTAAAGTCATCTTAAATCTTCCTATGTCTAATTGCTAGGAGACTTTTGGTATGTTTTAAGGTAGGATGATTAATGAAAGAGCCCAAAGAGCCTTTCTCCATGGTATCCAGGTACACATACCAACAATCTTCTCTTATCTGATTTGACATGATTTAAAGAACTTAGCTAGGAATTATTCATTTAACCTAAGGTTTTCTCATAATGCCATCATTGGAAAAGTATGATCAAATTCTTCTATTATGAAGAATTGGTCTATGTGCCTCTAGGAATCACTATAAATGTTTGTAAGGATAAAATGACTAAAAGAATTAGGTAGGAGAGAATCAACTTTGAGTTCTTCAAAGATTATATTCCTTTATTCATAATTTTTAAGGGTTGTGTGTGGAGGAGGTTATCACTACCAAGAAGGGAGGAGACCTTTCCTTGTGATGGAACTTCAAAAAATTTGCTCTTTGTGGTCCATTTTTATCTTGCCTTATGTCTCTAGTAATCTATGGTTTTTGGGAAAAGCCTAAGGTTGGGGTTTTACCTTTGTCTTCATGTAAAACCCTAGTGTTTATCCTACACCTTGGGTGGGATATTTTGGTTCGTTACTTTTTGGGGATGGTTTTAAAATAACTTAATCCCCATCGCTTTGTCTAGGTTGGGCCCCTTTCGATTTATCATTTTATTTCCTTCACCTAACTTTATTATTTCTTAAGTCTTGGATGGTCCTATTCTCCCTCGTTTAAAAAACAACTTATGTCATTGTTTATCATCGGCCTAGTGATGTCCCCTCATTCTTTTAATAATTTTTTTATACTTTGCAAAGGAACAAGTTTGTGTGACTGTAGATCAATTATCATTTGATCTCAGCCATTCCCCACCACACTATTTTGGTTGATCGCGATATCACGGGCGAGCACCACGTGTCTCATTTAATGAAACCAAAGAGATGATAGAAATATTTTTATACATTATGTAGCGGGTTACTAAAGCATTTATGAGATGCATGTGTTTCAAATCAACAGAGATGTTATAATCTCAGTAGGAAAGGTACTTGATGGTTAATGACAAAGCTGGCGACTGTGTTGAACGAATAGGATTACTGATGGTTGAGATCCACAGTTGCCTACCATCATGTGATCAGAAGTTGCGAGGTCTTTATCGATCATGATATCACGGGTGAGTGCCACGTGGATTTCCTTGGCAACGCATAGTATGGTGGGCCCTTATTGCCATGATGGAGATCGTGTCAGTTTTTTTTGAAGGCAGATGTTCAATCGTTTGACCAAAGTGAAGGATTGGCAACTAGTATTTGAATCTACATCAAATGCAATTACAAGGTTCTATTCTGTAATTTCATATTTTTGTTTAGCCCTCCTAGAGAACTAAAAACTCAAGATTATAGTTACCCTCCTAGAGAACTAAGTGTTGAAGAGAGCCAAGACACAAACACCAGATAGATGGCATATAGGTCATTTGTAGCAAATAATGAATTTTGATATACAGAGAATCAGATGCATGTATTTTGATGGAGTAAATGAAGATATCTAAGTTGTGGATTAATATTTTGGTATCAGTTGTTTGTTAAATTTATGCAGTTATTTGATTGTCTCCATTTTGATGCTTCTCTATTGTTTAAATTGATATAACAAGTTTATAATCAGTTTATCTTTGAACATTTTCTATATATGTGTGATCTAGTTATTCAGTTCTCTAAAGTAGGGATTAAAATATTTTAATCAATCACAGCAATTAGGAAGTGTTACTTGGATTAATAAGAAGAATCACATAACTAGAATTTCCATTCTATCTCAAGAAGAGTTTTTCAATTATTAACTTGCACGTTTAAACAAGTTGTAAACAATTTATGTGCCTGACAGTTTGAATTATTGTCATTATTCAAATCCACATTTGCAGATATTCATTAGAATCCATATACCTAATAAAGCACTGGTCTCCCCTTTATTATTTTATAATTTTCATTATTCTTATTTATTTTACACTTACATTTACAAATACACATACATATGCATTTACTATTTTCATTTATTTCTCATGTAGTTTAATAGTTTGATCGATTTCATATTATATGTGTTGAAGACTTTAGAATTTCAATTACATTAATTTATGGATATGTTATATCTATAACGCTACAAAACCATATGTTGTTTGCATTTACACTTGCATTTAGAAATACATATTTATATGTACATAGATATAGATTTTTTTAATGATATGTTGCATTTATTGTTCTAGGAGAGCATCTAGTAATTGCATTTACATTTACATTTAAAAATACATATACATACATACATACATACATATATATGTGTGTGTATAATTTATATTCAGTGTTCAGAAACAACCCATTAGGTCTGCACATGGATAAAAATTCATACATATTTTGTTGAAACCTAGGCTTGAACCTCTCATTTCACATGCTTTTCTTCACAAAACTCTTAAGGACAGTAGCTATACCTTCTTTATTTCTCATCCTACACCCTATTCATGCATCCTACAATTACAAAAGTATCCATGTGGCCTCTTACACAAGCTACAGTAATCACAAAAAGTGTAAGAGCCCTTTTATATCATGTTTGGACTACAAAACCCTCAAAAATAGGGTAATCGGGTTGTATGCAAAGAAATGAAGCTTTCTAACTCAAATCAACACCTTAAGCCCTCAAATTAGATTCAAATCAAATCTAACACATTTCTTCATGACCTGGAATTGATTTCACATCAAAATATGGCTGCATGTGACTGTATAGTGCTACATAACAGGAAAAATAAATAAATTTTGAAGAAAAACATAGATTTTAGAATGTCAAGAGCTTGTATTTTAAATCCTCAACCATCAACAACCATTACAATGATCATTTTATGCCTTTTAAAGGCCTTTACATGTCAACCACTAAACAACCACCTCTACAACTAAATTTTTAATCTTTTATGATCACACAAAACATAAAACACACTAATTTCAAGGTTGTTAACATCACTATTGAAATGTTTTAATTTTTTGACCTTTCAAACATTAAAAAGTACATTATTAAATTAATTATGTAATGCCATAAAAATTAAAACATCATGAATTAATTATGTAACCACATAAGCCAAATATAATTCTATCAAGAAATTAATATCAAATAGATAATATAATCACATAACTCATACATTTCAATGTCATTGATCTTCTTCTTCATCCAACTCTTTCTCTGTATCATCTGATCCAGATTCAACATTGTAAGGATTGGTCATATCATCATCATCATCGATATCAGTTTAGATAATTTCATCATCCACACGGATATCATCTTCATGAAGATTAACTCCTACATCATCATGATCTAGTTCCTCCTCTTCAACATCTTCGTCAAGGACATCATCAACTATTTGTTGATCATGATCATCATCTACATCATCTTCTAGTTCTTTGATATCTTCTTCTTCCACCATATTATACTTTAATGGCCTTCCTCTTGGATCATGTCTAACAACAAATGACCAACCTGGTTTACCTAGAACCTCTAAGTAAAATACCTACTCACATTGGCTTGGAAAAACATAGGGCTCATTTCCAGCTAGCTCAATCAACCTTGTATTAACCATGGTAAATCCATTATCATGTTCAATAACAGCTCTCTCAGGATCATTTTCATTCAATCGTAGCTTGTACCATAGGACGACGAACAAAATTAATTTGAAGGACTTAAAGTCACACTCAAGTATATCATCAAAAACCCCATAGTATCAATTTTCTGAGACTTTTGGATGTATGCCACTTCTAGATGAAACATTAGTCACTTGAAAGACTGCAGTTATACAAGAATCACAAGTTTTCTTCATGTCATCCAATATTTTGATTCAAAATTTATGACCATTGCACCACATAGCCTTGTGGTGTTTCACCTGCAATTTGTCAATCATGTAAAAATTATTGCAATATGGTCAGTTGATAAACATATTTATTCTTGGCCGAATGTATGCAAAGAAAAAAATCTCAACATATATATACATCAATATAATTGAAAATAATTAAATAATATGGGTGATTAATATATTTATATGTACCTATTTATCTCTTAAACCATATGCTAAATCAATTTCCCTTTGTGTAACATTGGAATCTTCATTACGATGAGCTTCTTTAACCAATGAAGCCACACCTTCCCATGTTAATGCACGACTAGATTGTTGACATCGTTCAATCCATACCATCATCCAATCAAGATTGTTGACGTACAAATGTAGTGCATCCACTCTCGACCAACTATATCAAAAAAATTAAAATTCACATATAATTAGTTAAATACCATAGTATATGACCTTAATTTATAATTGATGTATATTGAAGATTAAAAATTAAATAAGTACAATATACATAAAAAATATATGTAAAATGTATTCCAATTAATCTCCATGACTATCTTATAATTACCTCTCACTTTTCTTAATCTACCTTTCCCCATCAGGTACTCCCCTTTAAATTTGTTAATGGAGTTGGGATCCTAAATGCGATCTACATGGATCTTTGTTGAAAAATTAGGAAGATATTCACTAATGTACACCATGGTCTAGTATACCATATATCCTGTTGATGGTGTTTTATGCACTTCTCAACACAGGCAGTGCACAGGTGCACTACCTCTCTTGAAATACAATCTCCCACAATCGAATTGCAGAACACTATCTCAAGGTCTCTCAGATGTCAAGTCATGACAATTCTTAGATACCTTAGTAGTTTGATGTGATTTTCTTGAATCACAAGGAGGTCTTACAAAAAATACAAAGCATGGACACAAAGCATGGAAGTTGGGTCTTGAAGTGGAGTTCTTAGGATGGAAAGTTGTTATGCACCGGCTATAGGTTCAAACAACAATCTTGGACTCCATTTAGTTGTTAGATTTGGCTTTACAATGTGCAATGAACCTTAGCATAGGTCAGTTACTAAAGGAAAAAGGAAAAAGGAAAAAGGAAAAGGGGAGGAAAAGTTTCTAAGTCTAAAGCTTGCTATGAATAGTGACAATGGAGTTCTTGCAATGGACAATTCCTCAAAACAATATCCCACTTAACCAGGGATTTCACAGTATCATGAAAATTATGCTATCTTCTAAGGGCTGCAGATATTTCATCCTTCATCTACCACATACATGCACGAATCAAAGATAAATGTTTGGAGCAGCTTTAAAATCAAGTCAAGGCTAACTTTGCACAACTATCTACCATCAACAAACAGCAAAAAGTATGGACTAAGGGATCATTAACAAGGCAGGAATTTTCACAATCACCCAATAGCATTCCTAAGATCTATCCAAAGAAATAAGACAGCTAACTAGAATAGCAGTGAGATCTAAGCTAAACATCTAATATTAGAAAATCAATCAAATAACATGAGAGAAACCAAGAAAATACACCAAGTCAATGTCTTTTCTTATAAATTTTTGTAGCATGCCTTTACAACTCAACTCTCTCTTTGCAAATGAAAGGAGTGCCCTATTTATAGTTTTCCAAAAGTTAAATGAATGGCAAAGATTCATTCTCATTGTGTGGCCAAGGTTCATTACAAAATAGGGTTTCACCTACCCCCAAATAGATCTCAATTTAAAATTACACTTTTGTTTTTATCCTATTTCATCCTCTTGTGGATGGCACTATAGCTCTTTTGTCATTTAGTGAATTGTTCTTTCCTTTCTTGTAGCTACTCTTCAGGAAGGTCTTCATCTTTGGCTGGGCTATCCTCCTACTCCTCAGAAGCTATGTGTTTTATGTACTTGAGGATGACGGCTTGGAGCTTGTCTATTTAGAGGATTTCACATCGCAATGCCTGGTAGTTCCATTCCTTAGCATTTTCTTCCAGCCTTTTCCAATCTTCATCACACTTCAAGCCTTGGTCCCTAAACAGCTCTGATTGGTCGAAGGCGCAGGCAGCAGAACTCAAGAACTCTGTTGTGATTTCTCCAGCTGTCTCGTCCTTCATCTTCTCCTAGAAGTATGGTTTGATCTTCTCTGGATCCATTTGCATAGTGGGCATATCATAGCCCGTCATTAGCTTAAGATATCGGGCACATTTCGCCTGGATTTCCTTAATCCACTCAATGTCTAGATCCACCCTGCTCAGGATTTGTTCTAACCTCTCCTTTCAGTTGTCGAAGTCTCTACGCCACACATCCACTAGCCAGTGATCTTCCTTTTTAAGCTCTAGCTTCTCCTCCCATGTGGCCTCAGGAATTTGAAGGATAGCTTCGATCCTTGGGACGGTGGAGTCGTAAGTTGTGGGGAAATTGGTGCAGAGTCTCTTTATACTCTCCAGATATTGTATCAAGTCTAAGAACTTCTTGGCTGTCTGCACAGCCCTGCTGATTCCCATGTTTCTGACGTATGTGACTTGTCAGAACCAATCCTTGGTGGTTTTCTCCAAGTTCTTCCTTCTTTCTATTTTTTTGATCTGTTCTTTGGAGAGCAACTGTGGTGCGACCATGGAGGTGGTAGGTAGGTCGTCCAATGAGGACCATTGCTAGATATAATCTGTTAATGCTGCAACCTGTGCCTTAAGCTCATCCTTGGAGATTTTATCCTGCATTATCAGGTGCACCACTGTGGCCACCGACTCCTCAAGGTGCTCAACCTTCTACTCTCTGGTTGTGGTCCCCAAGTCAATGGTAGAGATGCTATAACTCACCCCTACCTAGCCAATAGTAGGCATTGCAATTTGTGTTGCTCGGGAATCGGAAGCGTCCATTGTTATTTTGGATCGGACCTTGAGCTTCTCCTCCTTCTTCGTTGTGATCTAGGATCGAGCCAAGATGGCCTCCAACCTTTCCCTTGGGTCCTTCAGCACTGGGGTTGTCTTCTCAAGTTGCCTTTCCAACCATTTAGGCATAGCAGACTTATCCTTGGGTGAATCATGGCTACCCTCGCCCTTCTTAGTCAAGGGCAAGACCTTTGCTTCCTTTTCCTTTTGGGATTCTCTTTTTTCTTTAGTAGCATCCTCCTCCTCTTCATTGGAGTCATGAATAAATACGAGGCATTTGATGGGTAGCCCGACGGATGGTTGTCGTATGGGGCTTTCTTCTTTTGCTACTTCTTCTTCTTTCTTCTCCTCGGCAACCTCGGCCTCGAGGCCTGTGATAACATGGGCTTCAGCCTCGGTTAGGTCCTTTATCTATTGCTCTTCTGGTGGCTGCCCCTCTTCACCATGTGGGGACTCTTCTGCCTCCGCCCCAATGTCCTTTAGCTGCTGCACCACCTCTTCCTCAAGGTCCTCATCAAAAGTCTGGATGATTTCTTTAGCACCCGAGCCACTCTCGGAAGAGCTCGTCTCCTCCTCCTCATAGACCACCCTATCGATGGTTCAGTGCTCATACTCAGGATGCTCATGATACTCATTAGCCTCCTCCTTGATAGACTTCGATGCCTCCTGCTCTCGTTCCTCCAACTCCTTGGAGATTTGAAATGTGGCCTCCATAGCTGGCGGCCCTATCCGTGGTTGTGAAGGTTGAGCCATTGCAAGGACCTGGGCAAGGGCTGCTTGGAGAGTTGGATCCATCAAGATCTGGGAGAGCTCAGGGGAAAGGTTTTGCATATGTCGTGTAAGAGCCTCGGGCATAGTGGCAGTGAGAATAGGCGATGTTATTGTTGCCAGAGGAAGTGATGTAATTGGCGACATGGTAGCAGAGGAAGGGGGAGTGGTCATGCTAGAAGAGGAATCTATGACGACCACCGACCCAGCCAGGGGCGAATGGGAAAGATGGATAGAAATGTCCACTACTAGCGCAGAAGCAGCGACCATGGTCAGGGAGATGGGCGGTGCAATAGGAGGGGTAGGGAGAGCTAATGGAGGCCAAGATTCGGTCGTACCTATTGCTTGTTTGAGCCTTTTGGGAGATGAGCCTCCTATTTCTTTCTTTGCTTGGGCCTTCAGATTTGGAGATTGTGCGGTCTCCATTCCTTTCCTTTTCTGGGACCTGGTGAGTGGAGGAGACTGGGAGGTCCCGCCAGTTGACATGGTGGCAGCAACATTCTCTGTGGCACTTGGCACACTTTTGAGCCCCTCATAGGTCAAGACCACTCCTTGTCGCTTTAGATGCACCACCTGCCCATCGATCCACTCCCGGGTACGAGTTAGAATCGGCTAGGTTATGGTGTCTAGGTCATCGACCTCTTGTTCATCCCAGTCGATTGATGGTATTGGTAGGTTGGCAACTGTAGGGTACCTCGGGTGCATGATTATGGACTTGTCCTCCTCAACTTGGTCTGGCATCGGGAATGGTTGCACCCTTCTTAGGAACAGTACCGTCATGCGCATGTAGTGCCTTGCGTGCACTTCTTTGCCATCTTGGCAGTCGAACTAGAAATCCTCAATGTGATATTGATGGGCATAGGCTAGCCCCAGCGCTTTCCTAACGTGGCCATGTGGATCCATCCATGGGCGAGTGGTGTACCAGTCGAAATGGTACTCCTTCAGCTCCTTCTCAGAGTTACTGACACACTGGGAAGTCTGCAGTCGATACATGCCCTGGCCAAGGGTCATGCGGTAAGAGATCCCCACTATATGTTTATTGCTGAAGATTGCCTGCAGGTGTTGGAGTTTCTGAGAGAACTCCAAGAGGATGATTCTTTCATTAGGGTAGCGAGGCAATCTATTCGGCATTTTAGAGAAACCCTAGGCCCAGATGTACGTAAACTTTGGGAACTGGATGAACAGAAAAGCATATTGCTTTAGGAGTGCCCTGGAACTGTGGGAGACCCTCCTCTCAAAGTCTTCGGTGATTAACTTGATGATGTGGCTGATGAAAGCATCGTTAACCCTGCAGTAGTCTTTCTTGAAATTGCAATATTGGAGCTGCAGATATTTGTCAAACGGTTTGAGTCCTCACTTCTGCCCCTGATCAAGTGCCACAAACAACCCACTATATTTTCTTTGATTTGCCAGGGAGTATACCAGGTAGGAGGTCATGTAGAATTTGGAGCTCTTTTTCACATTAACAAACTGCTCGTGGAAGCAGTTGCTTATAATTTCTCCCCAATAAAATGAGACCTTTGTCGTGACATCCTCGTTTCCTCGCAAGATCTGCTCAATGTAATAGGCCATCCATTCCTAGAAGTAGGCGGTCATTGGAAGACCCATGACCCTGCTCAACATGGTTACCAGGTCATGGTAATCCTTGTGAAAATCGCTACAAAAGAGTTCCTAGGAAAATTTTGCAGCGCTGCCCCATTTTTCTTTAAGCCAATGTAGATTTATTGAATTCTTGCACCCTGTTGGATTAGCATCCCACGTCGCTTGGCATTCTTTTAATGTGGGGACCTCCATCTGTTGGAACATGGGGATGTGGAATGTCTTGGTAATCCCTTCTAGTGATATATCTGTGAGGATGTTTCCCTCCTTATCCACAATTGTTTTGGTATCTGTCTGATAGGGTTCTCAACAAGCCATGACTAATTCGGGTGCCACTAGAGATGGAGGGAAACCGGCAGCCTTGGCTATTCCACTCTGCCTTATCAATCTAGCATTTTTCGTTGTCGGGTTGACCCTGACCCTCTGAGTGAATTCATCTATATCCACCTAGCCAATATTGGTGTCTGTAATTTCCTTCCAGTCCATTGAGACCTTTGAGTGGAGCGGCTCACCTTGAAATTGGTACTTCATTTGATCTTTGTCTTCCTTTCCCCGAGGGGTCCTTCCTGACTTCTTGCCCTTATCCTTCTCGGCGGATGCCCCTAAAGTTCCTACACCTGATTCCATATATTCTACATACAAGGACAAAGTTAGTGCAATAGATCACAAAAGTATTCATGTTAGTCCATGTCTCGAAAACAACATCTACTTCAAATAAACAATCAAGCATATCATGGATTTTATCTCTAGACGTTATTGATCTTTCTTTTAGGTCATTTGGGTAATCCAGGCCCGGAGGGCTAGACTTTCCTGGCAGGAATATTGTCTGGAAGGGAAAACGCAATGGAAAGCTCCTGGAGGCCTTCCTTGGTCGAATTTTAATATGTTAAGAATCGTATGATGAAGAGGACCAAAATTCAAGACATGGGTCGAGGTTAGATTCCGGATTTGGCCTTGTTAGGATCGATTTAAGGGCCTCAGAGGTTTCAGGCCAGAAAGCTGCCAGGAGATAGCATTTTGGACGACAGAGAGCTGATGGAAATCCGAGGACAGAAGTCTGTGGTCCGGGGCCCGGAGGGCCAAAGGGCGGACGGCATAAAGTCAACTTTTTTCGAAGGCTCGGGCCGGTGACATTAGGAAGGCATTTGAACTTTGTCGTCTGGGATGGAAATCCTTGCACGGAAGTCTGGGAGGAGAAGTCAGGAAAGGGAAGTCCAGTAGCATATTTTCGCGTTTGTGAATCTCGACGGCACCCGAAAGGCCCAAGCTCGAAGGGCAGAGTTCCGAGCGGGATCTCTATTTGGAACAGTGGGCGAGGACTAGAATCCCAAGACACGGGGCCCAGCATTTTGACAGTCGCGAGGAGTTTCGGCAAGAACCCACAGTAGATGGAAGCTCGGGGTCCGGCGACCAGGCGGACGGGGTGTAATTTCCCTGACGGTGGGAGAGCGACGGACTTCCGAGGACAGAAGTCTGGGAACCGGGGTCCGGGGGCCAGTCGGCATTGATGAGTTTTCCAAAACCCTCGCCATGGATAACGGCGAAAAATGGACCAAAGAAACCCAACACCCAGAGCTCAGAAGTTGGAATGCCGAACAGGGTTCGCTGTTAGCGACGGCGGGCGAGAGGTGGAATTTCGAGACCGGAAGTCCGAACACCGGCGCCCGAAGGCATCAGCAACGTAAGAATTTTTATTGCTAGAGGTTAACAGTGGAATCGAGGGCGGAGCCCGGGGAGCGGGAAGCCAGGCGACGTTCACCATTGGAGACAACAAAACATAGGTGGAACCTCGGGGACAGAGCTCCAGGGTCCAGGCGAACAAAAGGATAAAGGTTCAATTTCAAGTTTGACGGCAAGGAGCATGTCGGGGTCCAGAATCTGGGAGGCAAAGGGGGAGTTCACAGTTCAAGCGTGGCGAAAGGTAAACAGAAGTCCAGGGTAGGAAGCCGGACCAGCCAGGCCTGGAGAGGAGAATCGCCCTCGGCAGGGGTTCAAAGGTTTAACATTGGACGACAAACGAAGGTTTTGGGTCCAGGGCGAACATTTTCCCTATGCGAAGAACAGCCGCAGCAGGGAGAAACTCTAGATCGACAGGGAGGGAACTCAATGAGGTTAGTCGATTTTCCAAGACGTGGGTTTGGTGCGCCATTTAGTGTTTTACCTCTTTATGCCTTCTTCATGATTTTCTCATTTATTTAGATCCTTCAAAATGATGAAACGAAGCTCAGGAATGGTAGACGGATGGCCTACCTCAAACACGCTAAGTAGCGAGACGTGGGATCCACCGGGGGTCGACGAAATGATGCTGAGGACAATGATCATGACATTGTCGAAGGCGGTGGGCTCCAAATGATAGCTTGTCCAAGTCGCTCCAATCCTACAAGATGATAATGACTACCCAGATTAGGTATTTTATACCCCAACCGCCATGAATGTCTGCATTAAATGTTCGTACGGCCGTGAGAAAAGTTGGTGAATTTGAAGTCAGCGACGGAGGCGGGAAAACTGAGGCCCAGAGGCTAGGGAGACGTGACGTGACAGCCGTCGTTTTGAAGATTCCTCATTGTTTGAACAATGGCGGCGGGGAGTGGCTCAGAGCCTAGAGACCTGGATTCTGCCAGGGATCTGCCATCAGGGACGGTAGGACCGTCACTAAATTCTGGGAGGCCGGGCCCGGAAGACCCCACGGCAGACAGGAACACATGTGAACAGCAGACGGTGAAGAGCATGGTGGGACCCAAGGGGCAGGTCATCGCTCGAGGTTCGCCGTCACGGACGGAAAAACCAAAACGGAACCCCAGAAGCGGACTTCCAGGGTACGGGGTCTGAAAGGCGGAAAGCTACATGGAATTTCAACAAATTTTGCAAATGGCGAGAGGTGGATCAACCCCGAGGTCTGGAAGGATGCCCAGCAGGCGCCACAGGAAACGGCAATCCCAGCGGGGAAATCCGGTTAGGGAATTCCGGACGCTCAGGCCTGGCATGGCCTGGGGCCGTTTTAGGGCCACATTGCCAGAGAGATTTCGCGAGGCTCTAGAATGCAGCAAAAACCAAAAGCGGAGGCATGATCGATTTATGATGGAACTTTGGAGCAACATTGACCATCCGAGACATCAAAAAAAAGGGGCAAGAAAAATGAGGTGGCCCCAAAAATGACCCGATAAGGCGAAAGAAAAGAGGGTCCCCGTTCCGAACGGCGCGTGTGTGCCAAGGGCACAACAAATGGCGACTCCGCTGGAGAATGCTCCCAAGCGTTCTAAGGATAAATATTCATTCAAGACCCAAAATCTCTGGTTTTGCATCCAGGAGTGGCTTCCAAAGGTGAATCTAGGAGAACGAGATCCTTAATTGGGTCAGCTTACAAGACATCTCAGAAGTGTGTGTGGAGTGAGTTCATTCCTTTTTTAGGGATAGTGACCAGGGTTACCAATTCAACCAAGTGAGCTACATAAATCGTCTAACACCAAAAGTAACCTAGACATTGCCCCACTGCCAGTCAGGCATCCATAGCCCCGACGGGGTTGTCGCTACAATCTCATGGATATTTCTCTACTACCGGTCGGGCGTCCATAGCCCCGATAGAGTTATCCGAACACCCATATGGTCATTTATTTCTTTTTTTTAGAGTTCTTTTTTTCTCTTTTTTCTTTGATATTTCACTTCTCTTTTGCCATTTAGTTCGACCAGGTAAGCATTAAAGCCTACAATGGGTTTGAGACTGTAGTGGTCACTGGATCAGACTTGATATTTTTCACTCACTAGGGTGTCATAACAACCATAGTACGGTCCTTTAGAAATTATTATTATGTGTTTTGTGCGAGATCCGAGATGTGTGTAAGAAGACCTAGCCAAGGGTCAAGTTCTGAGCAGAGTTCAAACAAAGAAATCATTCACGGACAGCTTTCAAAGATTGATAATCAAGAGTGAATGCTTAGCCAAAGGACACAAAGAATGGATAGCAAAGTGAACCGCTTGTCGGGCAAGCACAGCCACTGCAAAGGAGTGGGGAACAACTTTCAAAACAAAAACCGCCAGGAGAGAGAAAACAAAGAGTGACACAAACAAAACGCAAGCAAGCCAAAAAGCAACTACTCTAACCTATGTACAAGTATTCACAACAAAGAGCCCGAAGGAGCTCAAGCCTGGAAGTAATGCTTCAAGTGCTGCCCGTTGACTAGCAACGGGACGTTTTCACCAGTTAGGGTCTTTAGGCGGAAGGCATTATCTCCCAAAATCTCAGCTATTTGAAAGGGTCCAAGCTAAGGCTTGTTGAATTTATTGTGTCCCCCTTTCTTTTCATGGGCCTTGTCCCAATGCAAGACCAAATCTGCAATCCTAAAGGTCTTGTTCTTGGCTCGGCTGTCGAACCATCTCTTGACTACGCCTTGATATTTGACAAAATTTTCTATTGCATGGTTTCAGACTTCCTCTAAATGCAAGAGCTCAGCTAACCAAGCTTCCCTACGATCTCCTCTCATAAAAATTATTAATGAATTGAAGAGTAGGAATCTTCAGATGGATGGGGAATATAGGTTCTAGGCCATAGACAAGGTGGAACGGGGAATCGCCAAGGGCAGCCTTGTGGCGAGTGCGATCAGCCCAAATGGCGAAATGGAGCTGGGTATGTCAGTCCTTGGGATTCCTATCTAGTAGCTTCTTGATCATAATAATTAGATTTTTATTCATGGATTTGGCAAGGCCATTGCCCTGAGGGTAGTAATTGGACAAGAATTTAAGGGCTATTCCATAGTCAAACACCCAACCAGCAAATTTTAACAAAGCAAATGCAGGTTCATTATCACATACCAAAGCATATGGACAACCAAAGCGATTTAAAATGAAACTTTCTAAGAAATTAGTAACTACTTTAGTTGTGCATTGCTTACATACTATTGCTTTCGTCCATCTAGTATAGTAATCAGTAGTGGTAAGAATGTACCTATGTCCCATAGATGATGGAGGGCTTACCAGACCGATGAAGTCAAGACCCCATTTCGTAAACGGCCTTACCTTTAGCACAGGCTGCAGTGGGACAGTAGCATTCTTCTCCCTGGTGGTAGCGGTCTGACATGTGTGACATGAACGAACATGGCAATGGGAATCCTTGAAGACACTTGGCCAATAATACCCTGCTCTCAATATTTAATGTGTTGTGGAGGAACTAGAACCATGGCCCATGCCAAATTTATTGTGAAACTCTTTCAAGACCCGATCTGCTTCTTCCTTGCCAAGGCACCTCAAATAAATGTCTTCATAGTTCTTCTTATAGAGAATGGAACCCTGTAGCATGTAACCATTACTTTTCAATCTCAAGGCTCACTTTTGGAATCCTTGCAGGTGCGACGGGCACTTATGATTCAGCAAATAGTAGATAATATTCTGGTACCACTCTCCCGGGGAGACATCTTCAAGCTGGTACTACTGCACAGTGAGTTCAGGTCCAGCTTTTGCTACTGTTTCAGCAATTGTGAGGGTGAGTGCCTGCCCTCTCACCAGTTTTATCGGTTAAATCTCCATATCATACTCTTGGAGTAGGGTGACACACTTAGCCCTTCGTTCACCCAATTCATTCTACATGAGCAGCATTTTTATTGCTGGGTCAAGGACAATAGCAAATACCTTCTTGCGTAGAATGTAGTGTCTAAATTTTTTCACTCCTTTGATGAGAGCATACGCCTACTTTTTAATGTTGTGATAACGCAATTCAACATCCTTGAGGGGAGCACTCATGAAGGTGATCGGATGCTTGTTTCTTTCATCGTCTTTCTGGGTCAACATGTTAGCACAAGAATGCTCTAAAGTAAATGAGTAGATGTAGAATGGCTTCAGATAGTCCGGGCTAACTAACACAGGTGCCTCAGCAATAGCCCATTTGATTTCTTTGAAGGATTGTTTGGTGTCAGGTGTCCATTCAACTTTGGTGTCTTGTTTGAACATGGCATTGAGAGGTTTGACAATCTCTGTGAAACTTGTGATGAATTTTCAGACAAAGTTGATCTTTCTAAAGAAAGATTTTAATTCTTTCTTGCTACCCGGGGGCTAAATTTTGAGTAAGGACTTGATGCGCTCAAGATTGATGGAGATTCCTTGCTCCGAAATGATGTGCCTAAGCAATCTGCCTTCAGTCACTATGAAAATGCACTTCTTGGGGTTGAGGGAAACTCTAAACTCTCTGCATCTCTGAAATATTTTGTATAAGTCAGAAACGTGATCACCCCGCTTTTTAGAAAATACGGTCAAATCATCCACGTAGATGATTATGCACTTGCCAATTAGGTCCTTGAAGGCGATATCCATGGCACGTTGGAAAGTGGTGCCTGCATTGATGACCCTGAAAGACATTCTTCTATATGCGAACGTGCCCCACTTAGTGGTGAACGTCATCTTGTGACGATCCTCGTATTGTACCATTACCTAGTTATACCTGGAGTACCCATTCAGGAAAGACATCATCTGCGAGTCGTTGATGATCTGCAGCACCTCGTCCAATGAAGGTATCGGATAGTTGTCTTTCTCTGAGGCGTGGTTCAGATTGTGAAAATCTACACATAATCTAATTTCTCCACTCTTTTTCCTAACCAACACCAAATTGGCCACCCACATGGAGTGCCTAACTGGGAAAATGATTCTTGCTGAGAGCAACTTTTGTACCTCCTTGTAAACAACAAGTTCCAGCAAGGCATTGATAGGGCGCTGCTACTATCGGAATGGCCTCACTTCGTTCTTGAGAGGGATGGTGTGTGTAATGATGGACGTGTCATAGGTCTTTAAATATTCATAGCTCCATGACACCACATCATGGTACCTTCGCAACGCATCTGTGATTCCTCTCCTTTCCTCTAGTGTGCACATCTTGCCAATAAAAATATTCTTGATCTTGTCAGCTGTTCCAAGGTTGTGAGCATTGCACTAGTTGCTTATGGCCTCCTTTTTTATTTGCTGATTTTGATCTTTGATTTGATCCAAGTCAAATATGTGTTCCAATTGAACCATACCTCTAAGGTTTGTATTAGTTTTGAGGTTGATAACCCCCTCTATGTCCAATTCAACCTCCTGTGGATCAGCTTCATCAATTATTTGAGCTGCGAAGACATCAGAACTTGTGATGAATTGAAGGATATGTTTATCATCATTAAAGACTTGTATGTGGGTAACATTATCTAGGACTGATGGCATGGATGTTAGCTCAATAGTGAATTTCTTGAGCCCAGACAAAGAGAGGGGTTGTAGAGTGTTGGCTGCTTGAGCCAAGGCATCAGCTGTACGATTCTGAGCATGAGGGATCAGTTGTATGTTGAATGCATCTAAGCCTTCTAAGAGATCCCAAACCCTATGCCTATAATTTGTGAGTCTCTGATCATGACAAGAATACAACTTTCTGACCTGCTTAACTACGAGCTCAGAATCCTCAAAAACTTGCAGCATTTTTACATTTTTCTTCAGGGCCATGAGAAGGCCAAGGACTAAAGCCTTGTATTCTGCTACGTTATTGGTGCAATAGAACTGCAATCGGTGAGTAGCTAGAAATTTTTTATCTGTTGGATTGATGAGTTCGAATCTAGCTCCAGCTCCTTGCCTGGACTTTGATCCATCAAACCGGAGCATCCAGCACGCGGAGGATTCCTTATCTTCGGGTCTGATCGAGCTTTCACTCCCTTTCAGCTGGATGGCTGGCCCTGTGATCTTAGGGGGATTCTCTGGTTCAATGTATTGATCAACAGGTGGTTTTACTGGCACCTCCTTCGGTGTTTCCATCTAGGGGGCAGCTGATTTTCTAACATGTGCAACTGTTGCTTAGTACAATCAATAATCAAACTCAGAGTGTGTAGCATTGTGAACCCTGCACCAGTTCAGCAACAAGAGATCATGTAAATTCATTCAGGCCCCTAGGCTGAGCTGATCCCTTGCGCACTTCTCCATGACTTCTTAGAAGCCATTGAGTAGTCCTCAGTTGTCATCCTTATCAGGCTCATCATCGGCTTTTATCAATATTTTTGTGTCTGGAGGCGTTCGTGTAGAGCCGGTCAAAGGGCTACACAACACCAGTAACACTTTGTCTACATGTTTTTCTTGAAGTCTGACCTCATTTTGGTAGGCAAAAGGGCAGTAATTCCCTAAATCAGTCTCAATGAACAACACCTCACTGAGATTATTGTATTCTGTAATCATGTACTTCATACGGGGCTCACGGTCGATATGGATCTGATTTGGCAGCCCCTTCCACAGCAGCCACATATGAGAAAGGTCTGTGGTGGTATATCCATTCAGTGCCTTGGTGAACTCCCTTCCCAAAATGATTCCATATGCATCGGGAATGTCAACCACTTGGATATCAAAGACCTATTGTATTTGTGGGTTTACGGTAATCTGTATCGAGATACGGTTTATTTCACCCACGATGTTGATCTCTATTTTGTCCAGTTGGGTGACCTTCCTCTTTGAAGGCATGGGAGTGATGCCAAGGGCCTTGCAAATAGCCAAGGGCATAACATTGGCAGATTTTCCTAAATCGAGCAGGCAGTTATGCAGGTTCTTCCCAAAGATCTGAATAGTGGTCAGGAAAGGGAGAGTTTCTGGTCTCCCCTGGAAGATGCCCGTAGGCGTGTCCATGTGAGCTATCTAACCTTTGTTCTTATCGTTGTCCATATCCCTGGTTTTTCTAAACAGCTGGTCCTTGGAAAGCTATCTATTAGCCCTTTCTGACTCCTTTTCAATTTGTCTACTTGCCGACTGATTCATAGGAACATCCTTCCATTTTTCGGTATTATCTTGTATCTCAAGTTCTTTCCTAGGTTCTTCAAAGGTTACCCTCTTAGCTAGGGTTTCTTGTGTTGTGCTAGAGGATGGAGTTCCGTTAAGGACCCTAAAGAAGGCATGCCTCATGGCAGGAACTTTGAGTAATTCAAAGGCTGACAAACTAATTTTTACCTTCTTGAACTCTTCTGCTACATATTCACCCATTTGCTCGATTTCCAAGCTAAAATCCTGGCCTATAGCAGAACTAGGGGTTTGGACATTCATTTTTCCAGTCGGATTTTGGGGTTGGCCCTGAGGCTGATTTTGCAACTGGTTTTGAGACCTGTTCTTGTTGAGGTATTGGGCAGGTATATGAGGAAGCCCATGGTTATTGCTGGCATTTGGATCAGGTGGGGTGGCAAAATTGTTTGGTAGGGTAGAAGTTGTAAAGGGTCCGCTCGCTTGTCTATTCCTAAGAAAATAGGGAGTTGATCATTGATGGAATATGTGGACCTCATCTACAAATGGTTCTTCTTCATTTACCGGACTATTATCTACTGAATCAAAGAGCTGAGCCAAGGTTTGTTCATTACTTACCTCTTGCACTTCTTCATCCTCAATAGGAGTAGGCTCGACTTCAGGCTCATTGCGATCACCTCACAGAAATGGCGCTTGATTAACCATGAGACATGAAGAATCATATGGATTGAATGGGACGATGTCCCTACAGCTTGCATTGTCCACTACATTTTGTAACTCCACTGGAAGATTTCAGCAGCTGTCTGGAACTCAGGACAATCCAACTCGGAATGTCTACTGGTTTTGTGAAGTCGACACCACCCGGAAAAGGCTTTTTCGGCCAGGTATACACCGCTGGATGTTTTGTCATTGCTTATCAGTTGATCGAAAGGTGTAGGGACACTAACATTGTTGGGCCTAGTGTTTCACATGTGATTCTACCTCTGAGAAGGTCTTCTTTCTGCATTTTGATTGGCATTTTTCCCCTTATCATAATTTTTCCCAGAGGAAGTGCCTACTTCTCGATTATCCCTACTGTCCCTATTGTCTCAATTGTCCCAATTGAGATTAGCCTAGAAATTGCACTGGGAAGTCTGCAACTGTTTATTCTGATTCTTTAGGTGCGTCATTTTTGTGGACATTTTCTTTATCATCTCAGTCAGCTCTTCTAACTTGTCTTTTTTAGTCGCGCCTCCAGACGACGACACCAGATTTTAGAGAAAAACGGGTGGGGCTGCTAGCTGATTCTAATAGGCTGAAAGAAAATCTGGTCCCGATAGGTACAATGGCGCCTGGGGCTGTTAGGAGTACGCTTGCTATTGTGGAGCAATCTGAGAATAGTTATACTGATGTTGGGGCTGCAGATAGGAAGGCACGGGAGGCGCATAATTCAATGGTTGCCCTGGATGCGGCACCATAGGCAATTGAGGTACTTGGTTCATAAGGGGGGTTTGGTGGGAAAACGCATGATTAAGCCCCTGAATCTGTATTGGGTGGGCTACCGGCCCTAGAGAAGGCAGCAGGCCAGAGATATTCTGCCTAATTCTGCACTGGCAACAACGGCCTCCGCATAGGCGGTCACCAGGGTAGTGAGCAGTGGGCGCATCTTTTTCACCAAGGCTGACATGAGGTTGTCCAGCGTCGCGTAATAGACCGAGAGAGTCGCCGCATCATTATGGAGGTATGGATTCTGAAGCCTTGTGTAGGCCTGATGGAAGCAGTTGTTGAAGGAGCCAATAGGTTCATTGACTTCCCTCCTGACAGACATAAACTGTTGGTAAAGTTCCGAAGGGCTGATGGGGATCTTGTATTTCTGTAGGAAGACATTCTTCATCAAATTTTATGAGGTAATGGATCCCCTTGGCAGATTAATGTACCAGTAGAAGGTCTCTTCCCCCAATGAATGCAGAAAAATGTGACATGCAACGTCCTCATGGTCCACTTGCATTTCGGTGATCGTTGTCTCGAATATTTTGATATGCTCCTCAGCTATTCTTTGTAAGTTGCACGGATGGAACTTCGAACAAAAGCCCTCCAGATTCTTGGGCATATCATTGTAAATAGCAAAATTTATCTACGAAGGGTTATGTGCTAACCAAGCCATGGAGGGTAGCAGAGGTGGTGCTTGCTGTTGGAAAATGGGAATTTGGGGCTATATTTGCAACACAATAACAATATGAGGCTGCCCTTGAGCTATGGCTGCCTAGACTATTCCTTGGGCTAGAAAGGGCCATGAGAGGAGCAATCCCCTAGCTGCTGGGGATAGAAGGTGCAAATGCAGTTTGAGATGGATGGGTGGAAGATGAAGGCCAGCCAAATGAAGGTGAGGGTGGGATGGAGGCAGATAGAATGGAGGAAGAGGAAGAGGCAACGCTACTTTCTAGCACTCGCTTTGCCCTTGTGGGGGGCTACAATTCTTTAAATTCTCCCTTGTTTGGCATCAACTGTAGAACTCTTTGAAATATTTCCGAGGAGAATGATCCTATTCGATCCAGCTTCACCTTATCCATTAGCTTGCTATTTTGAACGTTGCCCTCCTTCTAGCGCCATTTTTGTTGATGGTGTTTTATGCACTTCTCAACATAGGCAGTGCATAGGTGCACTACCTCTCTTGAAAGACAATCTCCCACAATCGAATTACAGAACACTATCCCAAGGTCTCTCGGATGTCAGGTCATGACAGTGCTTAGATATCTCAGTAGTTTGATGTGATTTGCTGGAATAACAAGGTGGTCTTATAGAAAATACAAAGCATGGACACAAAACATGGAAGTTGGGTCTTGAAGTGGAGTTCTTAGGATGGAAAGTTGTTATGCACCGGCTGTAGGTTCAAACAGAAATTTTGGACTCCATTTAGTTGTTAGATTTGGCTTTACAATGTGCAATGAACCTTAGCATAGGTCAGTTACTAAAAAAAAAAGGAAAAAGGCAAAGGGGAGGAAAAGTTCCTAAGTCTGAAGCTTGCTATGAATAGTGACAATGGAGTTCCTGCAATGGACAATTCCTCAAAACAATATCCCACTTAACTAGGGATTTCACAGTATCATGGAAATTGTGCTATTTTCTAAGGGCTACAGATATTTCATCATTTATCCACCACATACATGCACGAATCAAAGATAAATGTTTGAACTAGATTTAAAATCAAGTCTAGGCTAACTTTGCACAGTTATCTACCATCAGCAAACAGTAAAAAGTATGGACTAAAAGATTATCAACAAGGCAGGAATTTTCACAATCACCCAACAACATTCCTAAGATCTATCCAAATAAATAAGATAGCTAACTAGAACAGCAGTGAAATCTAAGCTAAACATCTAATATTGGAGAATGAATCAAATAACATGAGAGAAACTAAGAAAATACACCAAGTCAATACCTATTCTTATAAATTTTTGCTGCATGCCTTTACAACAACTCAACTCTCTCTTTGCAAATGAGAGGAGTGCCATATTTATAGTTTTCCAAAATTTAAATGAATGGCCAAGATTCATTCTCATTGTGTAGCCAAGGTTCATTACAAAATAGGGTTTCACCTACCCCCAAATAGATCTCAATTGAAAATTACATTTTTGTTTTTATCCTATTTTGTCCTCTTGTGGATGGCACTGTAGCTCTTTTGTCATTTAGCAAATTGATGTTTCATTTGTTGTAGCTACTCTTCAAGAAGGTCTTCATCTTTAGTTGGGTTGTCCTCCTACTCCTCGGAAGCTATGTGTTCTATGTACTTGAGGATGACAGCCTAGAGCTTGTCTATTTCAAGGATTTCACATCGCAATGCTTGGTAGCTCCATTCCTTAGCATTTTCTTCTAGCCTTTTCCAATCTTCATCATACTTCGAGCCTTAGTCCCTAAATAGCTCTGATTGGTTGAAGGCGCAGGCAGCAGAACTCAAGAACTCCGTTGTGATTTCTTCAGCTATCCCGTCCTTCATCTTCTCCTGGAAGTATGGTTTGATCTTCTCTGGATCCATTTGCACAGTGGGCATATCATAGCCCATCATTAGCTTAAGATATCAGGCACATTCCACTTGGATTTCCTTAATCCACTCGATGTTTGGATCCACCCTGCTCAGGATTTGTTTCAACCTCTCCTTCCAGTTGTCGAAGTCTCTGCGCCACATATCCACTAGCCAGTGATCTTCTTTTTTAAGCTCTAGCTTCTCCTCCCACATGGCCTCAGGCATTTGAAGGATAGCTTCGATCCTTGGGATGGTGGAGTCGTAAGTTGCGGATAAATTGGTGCAGAGCCTCTTCGTGCTCTTTAGAGATTGTATCAAGTCTAAGAACTTGTTGGCTATCCGCACAGCCCTACTGATTCCCATGTTTCTGACGTATGTGACTTGTCGAAACCAATCTTCAATGGTTTTCTCCAAGTTCTTCCTTCTTTCCATTTTGTCGATCTGTTCTTTGGAGAGCAACTGTGGTGTGACCATGGAGGTGGTAGGCAGGTCGTCCACTGAGGACCATTGCTGGATATAATCTGTTAATGCTACAACCTGCGCCTTGAGCTCATCCTTGGAGATTTTATCCTGCTTTATCAGGTGCACCACTGTGGCCATCGACTCCTCAAGGTTCTCAACCTTCTACTCTCTGGTTGCGGTCCCCAAGTCAATGGTAGAGATGCTATAACTCACCCCTACCTGGCCAATAGTAGGTGTTGCAATTTGTGTTGCTCGGGAACCGGAAGCATCCATTGTTATCTTGGATCAGACTTTGGGCCTCTTCTCCTTCTTCGTCGTGATCTGGGATCGAGCCAAGATGGCCTCCAACCTTGGCCTTGGGTCCTTCAGCATTGGGGTTGTCTTCTCAAGTTTCCTTTCCAACCATTCAGGCATAGCAGACTTATCCTTGGGTGAATCATGGCTACCCTCGCCCTTCTTAGTCAAGGGCAAGACCTCTGCTTCCTTTTCCTTTTGGGATTCTCCTTTTTCTTTGGTAGCATCCTTCTCTTTTTCAGAGTCATGAATGAATATGAGATGTTTAATAGGTAGCCTGACAAATGGTTGTCGTATGGGGATTTCTTCTTTTGCTACTTCTTTCTTCTCCTCCGCAACCTTGACCTCGAGGCCTGTGATAACATGGGCTTCAACCTCGGTTAGGTCCTTTGTCTGTTGCTCTTCCGGTGGCTGCCCCTCTTCACCATGTGGGGACTCTTCTGCCTCTGCCCCAACGTCCTTTAGCTTCCACACCACCTCCTCCTCAAGGTCCTCACCAAAAGTCTGGATGATTTCCTTAGCACCCGAGCCACCCTCTTCATCTCCACTCTCGGAAGAGCCCGTCTCCTCCTCCTCATAGACCACCCTGTCGATAGGTCGGTGCTCGTACTCAAAATTCTTGTGATACTCATCAACCTCCTCATCGATAGACTTCGATGCCTCCTGCTCTCGTTCCTCCAAATCCTTTGAGATTTTCATTGTGGCCTCCATAGTTGGCGGCCCTGTCAGCGGTTGTGAAGGTTGAGCCGTTGCAAGGACCTGGGCAAGGGCTGCTTGGAGAGTTGGATCCATCAAGATCTGCGAGAGCTCAGGGGGAAGGTTTTTCATATGTCACGTAAGAGCCTCGGGCATAGTGGCAGTGAGAATAGGCAATGTTATTGTTGCCAGAGGAAGTGATGTAATCGGCGACATGGTAGCAGAGGAAGGGGAAGTGGTCTTGCCAGAAGAGGAATCTATGACGACCACCGACCCGGCCGGGGGTGAAGGGGCAAGATGGACAGAAATGTCCACTGCCGGTGGAGAAGTTGCGACCATGGTCAGGGAGATGGGCGGTGCAATAGGAGGGGCAGGGAGAACCAATGGAGTCCAAGATTGTTGTTTGAACCTACAGTGGATGCATAACAACTTTCCATCATAAGAACTCCACTTCAAGACCCAACTTCCATGCTTTGTGTCCACATTTTGTATTTTCTGTAAAACCACTTTGTGATTCCAGCAAATCACATCAAACTATTGAGGTATCTAACCACTGTCATGACCTGACATCTGAGAGACCTTGGGATAGTGTTCTACAATTTGATTGTGGGAGATTGTCTTTCAAGAGAGGTAGTGCACCTATACACTACCTGTGTTGAGAAGTGCATAAAACACCATCAACATATCCCTCCACCATAGAACCCTCAGGATGTGCTCTTTATCTAACCAAAACCTTTAAAAATTTCAAGTGTCTCTCAACCATCCACATTGACCTTGTGTGTACAGGTTCACACAATTCAATCTCTTCAACTTGGTGTATGAGGTAGTGTTCTTGTGCATTGAAAAATGTCGAAGGTAGACACTTTTGCATTTCACACATTAGACGAGGAATTTTTCTCTTCCAATAATTTATATCTTCTTTATGGATTTCTTTAGTGACAGCTATCTACAAGTGATTCAAGGCACAAATATATTAATGAGATTTAGCAAAAATATACAGTATATTACGTAACAAATAAAACAAATGGCTATTATAAGATGTATACAACGAATTGAACAAATATCGCTACTTACCTCATGTATTTTCCAAGATCATATATAACTTGCTTAACATTGTTGTCGAAGTTGTCTAGGAGAGATACAAGTAGAACATACTGCAACAATTATAAAATAATATTTTCATTATTTTTCCAAAAGTAGTAAACATAATACACTGAAAAGTACATGCATTATACAAGTGTATATAATATACCAGAATAATTACCTTAATGAAGATATGTCAATCATATGTTTTCATCCTTGACTCAAATTCACCTTTCTTTGTTATTATATTTTTATGTTTGCAGCAAATCCTGTGGGAAATTGAATTTTTTGTATGACTTCTTTTATAGCATTGCTTTGTTGCTCCGTTAGTAACCAAGGAAAGAACTTGTATTAATTTGGTCTCCATCACTATTTAATTGAATGATATTTTTCATTTCATTATTGGCTTCCTGAATGTCACTACAAATTTTGACAATTTTTTCTTTGTTATGCCTTCCATCTAACATTTTCTATAACGTTTCTGTTATATTCTTTCTGATATGCATTGTATCAAACAAATGCACAATTTTTAGCTGCTCATAGTAGGGAAACCTACTAAATTGTCTGGGATAATTTTTCAGTCCTTGTGGAAGTCATCCATTAATGCCTTAATGACCTTCATGAAGCATATAAGTTAAACAAATTAACAATGACAATCATTGTCAATTACAGCATGAGTAAACACAACACAATATAAAAATATAAATTCAAAACATATCATATATGATAGATAAACAATTTGATCTGATGTATAACCTTGAAGAATTAATTCTATTATATTCCAACTTCCATAGGCGAGGTGTCATTCTTTGTGGTTTTGATGTAGTCTCTTCTTTCCCATTGAAAAGATGTTTTTCAGTAGTTCAATACTTATAATTTCTATGCAGGAAGTGCCTATACTTATCAAACACCTGCTTTCCTAAACTTATTGAATGACGAGATTTCATCTTTGGACCACAAATTGGACATGCAAATTTTTCCTTTGTTTGAAGACCTGCAAGATCATATATAATTGGATTAAATATGTCAATTTTTATAATTATATATAATGAATAGATTATTTTAAAAACATTCATGATATCTACTTCATAAAATTAAATATTGTTAAAGTGCAGTGAACGTTATAACATACCACAAAAATGTGTTAGCCCTGGGGCATCATGAATTGTCTATACAAGCATTGCATGGAATTGAAATTGTCTTTGTCCTATTGGTCTAGAGACGTCATACATAGTGACGCCATTCCATAACTTTAGTAACTCGTTGATAAGAGGCTCGATATATACATTCATATCTTTAACTTGGTACTTACCTAGTTGAATGAACATAAACATTACATAATTATTATAACCATTTTATGCAATATATATATAAATTAATGTACATGACTATTGAATAAAAAAAATATGTCATTATGCAAAAAATAAGAAAAATGAGATGCTACTACATTAAAGAAAACTGATGTAAATAAATACCTAGAACAATCATTGACAACATTATGTGCTCCCTGTTTATTGACATCCATGGAGGAATGTTATTATTGATAACAAAAATAGGCCACACCGAGTAAATAGATCTCAAATCTTCAAATGGATTGACACCATTCACTCCCAATAAAAGTCTGAGATTATGAGGTTCTTCTTTAAAATGTGGCCATTTTTCCTCCATGTCCTTAAATGCAAAACCATCCATAGGCATTCGAAGAATGTCATCTCCACTTCTATTTTGTGCATGGTAATCCATAAATTGCACCAAGCTTTCACACCTAAATAATCATTGCATACGTGGAATAATGGAAATATAATGAAGAACCTTGTGAGGCACCTTTTTTGTTAGTTGATCTATTCGATATCTACTGATATGACATTTCGAACATTCTATTACAAATTCATGTTGTTTATGATATATAATATGATCATTGGGGCATGCATCTATTGCTTGATACTCCATTATGATATCTTTCATAATGCCAGATAAATCTCGGTATGAGCGAGGTAAAATATTTGATGGTGGTAACAAAAATTCATCAATCAATCTACAACAAAAAATAATTTGTTAATATAACCAATATTAATGGTACATATTTCATCATTTATTTACTAGTGATGAACTAACAACAATTAAAATAGATAAAAAAAGATGACACATATGACATACCTTAACATCTGTGAGATTGCTATGTTTGATAAACCATTCATAACCTTTAAGTTCAACAGCAACAATACAGCAAAGAGAAGAGTTGCTTGGGAGCCTTCATAAAGGGGCTCGTATGCCTTGTCAAGTACAGGTAAATCATGAATCTCATCAAAGTCATCTTGATCATCATGATCATGCCCCCCTTCAATGTGACCATGTTGCCTACAATGTTTCTCAATTATTGTGATTAAAAGTTGTCTCATCTTTAAGCCCTTGCAATTATTGCAAGGAAAATAACATTTTTCATCACCCTTTCTTTCCAATCTAGCCCACAATCTATCAAGTGTCTCTTCATTTTGTTTTGGATTAATATTATCTGACATTATTTTTCTTTACCAAGCTTGACTATTTAGATCTTCAAAAAATATCAAACTCACACTCCAATAATTTTTATTCATAGATAGGTAACTAAATCTAATAATTCTGATATTACACCAAAAAAAATTGGCATGCAACCACCCCTGCAAAAGAGAAGATAGTCTGAAGTTAATGACCCCAAAAAATACTTTAAAATGCTAATTCCAAAACTTATTAAATTCTTATTTTACTATGATTTCCAACCGTTAGACTCCTAAAATCAAAATATTGAACTTAATCGCAAACTTCCTACAATGATGGAGGTAGTGAGCTAGTAAGAGTAAGTAACCCATTCCTAAGGAGCAACAAGTCAGAATCATCATTGCTAATGTCAATATGGATTTATCCTTTTAGTTCAAGATGCAATGTGTCACTTCTTATGATGAGCTTATCCCAAGGGCCCTCAACATTAAGAGAGCCCTAATCGCACAAGGAAGCACACACTAGTAGAATTTGACAAATAAATGACTAGGTGACTAAAAAATTTAGTCACAACTAAAAATGACTAAATTCTCCTTATTTTTTGTAACTCAGCTATAAATGAGTAAATAAATTACTAGTTTGGTCGTTGATTAAAAATTATTTAGTCACACAAATAAAAATGACTAAATAGTTAGTCATTTATTTAGTCACAATCCGTTTCAATAAATCATTTAATGAATCAAGAATATAGCCCACCAAAATACTCTAAAACTTTAATAAACATACCCTAAAACTTTTGTCAAAATCTTATTTTTGGGCGTAGCCCACCAGAATGGAATTTTCATTTTAATAAACATACTCTAAAACCTTCATCAAAACATTATTCTCAAGCATAGACTGCCAAAATGGAGAAGTGTTTTAGTAAAAAATGACAGATAACGGTGAGGAGATGTGCATGAAAGGAGGCATAGGATTCATTGTTGCTTATCTCATTCTTGCTTTGCTCAACAAATCTTACATTGTTCTTGGTACTATTTGTAATCTAGGTATTTACTTGACATATATTTGCATAATCTCAAATTCCTTCAAAGGATTTTGAAGTATCAATATATCCTATATAGGGTTTAGAATGATTTATTTTAATTAAATAAATAAATAAATGATGTATTTCCTTTTAATTAAATAATGTGGAGATCTCCTAAATCTGCCCCAACACACTATCCTCTTTGGCACTGTATTCATTACTCTAGCTACTAAGGTTTTACATGTGACATATTTAATATCTTCATGACCGTGGCTTTTAAATAGATCTTAGTTGCTTTAATCCTTTTCATGGTAACCCTTAAGTTCCATAATCCACCTTCAATCTCTTCTAAGAATGTTGTCTTAAACTAGACGGCATAGTTTTTATATAAAGCAAGTCCTTCATACCTGCCTTTGTTCTAAACCACCACTCACTGCCTTGCTTAAAAAATTTCCTCCATAAGCACAATAGCATGTTTTAAAATCATGGTTGCGAGTGATTAACCATTAAGGTCACCACTTTCATCAAAATACAATGAGATTTTTTTCTTCAAACTCAAGGCATTATGCAAGATAACATTGTGAATTGTTTGTTGTGTATGATTTGATTTTCATGCACATTTACTACTTTGCTAACTTCCTTTAAGACTGGGTATTGCACCCTCAGCTACAATCTCAAACAACTCACTCACTATCACTTGAAGATTCCTTTCATGAGCGTCCTATAAAATCAAACTATGCCCTATAGACTGCCTACTTACTGCATGGGACTCATTGTTTCATGGTATTGTGGATCTTAAGATCTTTCAACCTTATTAACACTACTTCATAGTCTACAAGGTATTATTCACTATTCTCCCATCTCTGATGTCTTAAAACACTGCTCAAACATGCAATCCACTACTTCCATTATACAATGGATAAGAAGAAACATTGAACCTATGATTACCATTATTACTTTATTTGGACAGTCATTCCCTGATTGCATTTTTCTTGTCTAACACTACCAAAAGCATTTGAAAAACCCTTAACGTCGGTAAGGGGGTAAGGAAACTCACTATTAAAATCTCCATTTTACTATGCAAGGTTTGAGCCTTATTATCTTGTCACTACTCAACCTCTTTTTGACTATCACATCTCAAGTGACTGTCATTCTTCTTACCGTAGATTGTATTTACAAATGTCACTAAGCTACATAGTGTGCTTGTTATTGGCTACAATCTTTAGATTGCAAGATTTTGTTATTAGCTACAATGTCCCAATCTTGTTGGTATTGCAACCTCACTAATCCACTAGAGCTATTGTTTATGTTTCTACGAAGGCCTAGGGTTTGTACCCTAATCATGCTCTTACCAATGCTTCTGTTGGTATTAAAAAACAACCTTAAATATTTGATCAAAAAATTAGTTGTCTTGACAGGGTTGTGGTATGATCTTGGATTGTATCCTAGAGTGTGTGGGAAGCTTGTGTTTGATTATTAAGGTATGTAAACCTGATCATGGAAATGTATCCTATATAGCAAGGGTCTTGCTTTAATACTTTCCATAATGGTTATTAGCAGATCACATTATTATAGTTTGCGGTAACCCAAGATTGCATTCAAGTATATAACAAACTTGGTTTGTAGTTTAAGCTATACATTTTTAAGTAACATTCATAAGGTTTAGAAAATTTTGATCACTCTCTAGAATAGCCCATTAAACATGGGTTGTGCTTGAATGCACTACATAATTGATATAACACAACCACTCTGCATATCAACTAGAGTTATAGGCTCTTTATTGCAGCAAGAGGTAATCACTCTTGGATCATGCTATAATTACATGTAACCTGTTAAAATTGAGACAACCTGAATGCACCCAATGATGATTGACACCTACATTATACAACCTGAATTAACTACATTATATGAGTGCCTCTATTTCTATCACAACATAGCCACATTAAACTTGGGTCACACATGAATGCATCATGTATTTTTTATAGCACAACTGTGCCACATGACCAATAGAGTTATGGATCACATAATTACAATCACAAGAATTTGTTCCTTGGTTGTAATCTTATGGTGATTCCACACAACAAAATCTGGACATGAAATTCTCAAAACCCTAAAGCTCTAAAAATGAAATCTGATGAGATGTTTCTTTAAAATATGATTTTCAAACCTAGAACTAAAAATATGACTTCACAACTGAATTCTGCAAAAAGACAATGACTACCCTCAACCTGGCGATATCTTCTTGAATTTTTTCTGATTTTTCCCAAGAAAATTGTCCTTAGTTCTCCACAAACTGTCTCAAGTAGAGAAAATTCACAAGTATAGCAAAACACTATCGCTATAAATCAACGAACTCACTTTTCTTTATGTCAACCACAATTTGATTTTTTTCTTATTTTTCATGTTTGTCAAAATTTTGATGAAACTGCTAGTTGAAATTTCGACGAAACCTAGTTTTATCAAAATTTTGACGAATGTTGGGGATAAACTTTTTAAAAATTGAAAATTACACATCAAATTTTACAAGCACCTGACAATACATCAAATTATACATATTTCATCATATTTTGCAGTCAAATGAGTTAGTGTGGAAGTAGGACAAGTGCAAGACTAAAGATGATGTGAGGCAGCTCAACTAGAACCAGTCATTTAGGCAATGATTGGTCTCTTTTCCCTAGGTGTGCATGCTTTTACTTTAATATCTATAAATGTATATTATTTTCATTTATTTTCATTAAAAGAGCCAGTCTCACGACTTGTGTGAGGCAATACGCATTTACATTATCAATAAAGACTATGTTTTGAAAAGATTTGTGCAATCTTCTCCTATGTTATATGCATATGCATACTACAATATGGTAGAATAGTCTTCATATTTCTTTATGCACATGGAATGTAATATAGCAGAAACAAAATGTACCTATCTTTTCATTTGCAATCACTTTAGCTCTACCTATTTGAGCTAGTAGCAAAAATAGGTAACACTGCCTCAAGCTAGATAAATGAATTAGGAAGGTTTAAAATTTCAAGGGTTGAAAAGGGAGGACAATTGGTCATTCACTTTCCTTTTTCTAGCTCGAATGTTTCAAGGAATAAGGAGAGTTGGTTTTCTAGGTTCAGACTATAACTCAAATAGCCCACTTCCAAAGGACTACAACACATATCAAGTACTCTAGCACAACACATTGGGGTCTCAAGGATGCACTAGTGTTTGTACAGACAAAGAACATAAAGTACAGTGCAAAATTCCAAAAAACTTACTAACTGTTTGATTAACAGAGTTTATGCCATAACAGAGATAAGAAATGTTGAATAATAGAAATAACAATAAGAATACTTTAACAATATTAAGCTATAATTTGACAAGAGAAGGGTGTTAGAATCAGACCTTCAACCTACGAGTTGAGGTCTTCAAGCACTTCACTTGACAAACAACCTACACACACAAGAACGAGAAAATTTTGGGGCTATGTTTAGAGGACTGCCTCGGTCAATCCCCCACTTTGGTGTTCCCACCTCCATGGAAAATTAGATAGAAAAAATTGTAGAAAGATGATAAATAAGTACATAGAAATGGAAATACCAAGCAATACACCAACACCAATATGCTACTACGCAAGTAGATGATGCAAAAGTAAATGGAAATGGTAGGACATCACCTTCTAAACCACATGCAATAAAGGTAAATAGAGTAACATGTGAGCTCGCAAGCTCTCCAAAGCTAATGTTGTCACAAAAATGAAGAGGAGGAGCCAACAAAGCAACGACTTGCAACTACAATGGTGGTGAAGTGTGAAGGATCTAAAAGTGAGTGTGTTTGATCAAGAAGCTCTCAAGAAGTGTACCCAAGATTGAAGAAGCATGTAGAAGCTAGATTGATTGAAAGAATTAGAAATTTGAGTGAGTGGAGGACAAAACCCATTTGAGTTTGGTCAAAAGAGTAGCGAACGTTACACTTTGCATCCAATGGAGGAGTGTAATGCCTCTACAAATTCTAGAGGTAGGCATCCTATTAGGATAGAAGCGCTTTGAGTGGACATCTGCGTGTTGCGGTAATGTTTGCACGCCATGCTAGCGTTCCCAATAGAAATTCCCCCACCAACACACAAATGAGTTTCCAAGTGGATGGAGAGTAGAAATGGGTGTGGAAAATACATCACCAAGATTGTGTTTTCTAAGGCAAGGGGTGCGTAAACGAGGAATTTGTAAGGGGTGCAATTTCATGCCATTACACTATAGTTTCCCTTTTAGATATGGTACAAGTCTTCCTATTTTCTTTAAGATATCACTTATGTAGTTGGCCTAGATATTTTTATAGAGATTCTTTTCTTTATAAGATTTCTCTTAGTTGTACTTTCTGGATTCTTTGGCTTGAGTGGAATCAACACATTTTCATCGATGTAGAAGTATAGTGGGAATATTGTTAGGTTAATATTAGTGCCTTCATATCTTCTTATGCATCAATAGGTTTAGCTAAGATCAAATGTTATTTATCCCCCAAGAGAAGTAATCTATCTATTCAAAATTTGAATCCCCCTTCCCATGTTAATAGGGTAATCGATGATAAAAAGGAGTAATTTTAAATAGTTTTTGCTTAAGGAAGGTTATGTGAAAATAATTTTTGATGGATCATCAAGATGTAACCAAACCTGTATAAGAATAGGGTTCATTATTAATCATCCTTATGGATCCTTACAAAATGAAGCCCCTTTTTCTTGGGTTGAAATTGAATAATGAGGATGAGATACTAGCACTACTTTAAGGTTTGAAGTTAGCCATTTCAATAAATTGTGTCCCTAGAATTAGGAGACTATTAAATACTTATCAATGGTTGTATTAATAGGTTGGTCAAGGATTTGGAGCTCCAAAGTATCATGGAGTGCTAAAATATATAGATGTCATAACAAAATTATTATTTTTTCACATTACTTTAGGGAAAGTAAAAATGTGATGGATAGATTGGATAATGAAGGTTGCTACTTGGAAAATCATAAGTAGGTGATCTTTAATGGACATATATTCTAATAGATGTTAAGGACATTAAAATAGAGACACGTTATTTGGTATGCTTATGCATTTGATGTTAAGGAAATTAACATGGAATGGTTAAGAGATGTGCTACTTTTTTCTCTATATTTCACACTATTGCCATCTACCTTGGGCTCATAGTAATGCTTTCCATGTATATAAATCCAAAGACACAATTTAGTGGGAAATTGTAGAAAATATCATAAATACTAAGTAAGGCTTCTATCCTTTTTTTAGCATATTTGAACCTTATAAGAGTACTTGCCAAAAGTAAAAAGAGAAAGTTAGACTAAACTAAAACAAAACTCTATTGGCTTGATATCAACCTAAAGAGGTTTGTTTTATTTGAATTCCTGTGATCCTAACTATTCAAAAGAATTTTAACATTTCAATTGTCAACAATAATACCAAGGTGGTTGTTTAGATTATCAAGGTAAGGTTGGGACAAATTTCCTTTTTAGATGCTACCAAAGAGTGATAAATTGGAGCTTCAATTTGACGCTAACCATCAAGTTTTAACGAAGGATTATTTTGGTTACATTTAAATTTCCTATATATTCTACAGGCTGAATGCTTTTTTAATTGGTAAAACCCGCTACTTAAATGCATGCCCTACACTTATTCATGAACTACATTCTATTTAGGACTATCATATACATGTAGGTTCAAAAGGCTTGCAAGGAGTACAATAGCAATACATGAATGTTTTAGACATATATAGTGTAGCATACTATGCATGTTAAATAGGTATCAAGAAAACCAATACATGCCTTGAGAGAAGTCATGCCCTAGTCTTGTGGGATTATCTTAATCCCTTTTGAAGCAAACCTCATATATTTTCTCTTTAACCATCTAGATAGATTTTAGTAGCAACTGTCCCATTGAAAGGGAATGTTCCTTGTGCTTTGATTTTCCATTGAAACTTATACCTAAATAATCTCTCAAATCCTCAACTCAAAGGCCATCAATGTTTTTAACTCCATCCACTTATATGCAAAATCAAGGAAAATTTACTCGAATAATAATAGCTAAAATTGTGTCTGAAAATAGTTGCTCTCTTCTTTTGTACTATCAAGTCTTTATTATCTAATGGAAAATATTTAACACTCCCTTTACTCTTTTAAAAATCTACTAAAATAGTTATCAATGAGAATATTTCAATATCATTTATGGTCTCTTAAGATTTAAGATTTTGTTTCAAAAACATTTTTCTATTACTCTATCTTGAGTTATTTAATTTGAAACTTATTAAGTTGACCTTTGTAATTGCTTCCTTTGTCCTTTCACACTTTTCATATAGTTCTATTTGACATTATTCTATAAATTCCAAGTATTGTTAAATCACAAATATGAACCAGTTGATTCTCATTTTGTAATTTATGATGTCTACTCAATAAAGGGAAAGTAACTTTTCAGCGACTTTCTTGAGCCCAAGGATTTTGAGATCCTAGAGGCCAACTTGGACAGTCACGAGGTTGAACGACTAAGGAGAGGCTTTAAATTAGGAGCTTAAACATTAGAACTTGCTCTAGAATAGCTCTATTTGTAGTAGCAAGAGTCATTGGCTACGTGTTATTTTTTTGAAATTTGTGCTTAGTTTATAGGTTGACTTTGTACAAACTATATTGTAATTTAAATCTTATCAGCTGTAACCATCTAGTGATTATTTATGCAATATGAAGTATGCTTTGTGCAATGCAATGTAATCAACAATATAAATATAAATAACAAAATCCTATTTTATACAATCCATGGGTTAAACCCTCTATTTTATTTGCTCTCTATATAGATCTATGCTATGGAAATGCCCTTAAATTTCAAAATAACGTAATTTTTGTCTCTATTTCAATATTTTTTAACATTTTTTTATATCTATTTTTTTCTCATCTTTTAAAAATCTTATAATTTTGGTTTGCCAATTTTCCCCCAAACGATTTTTGTTGCTATGTTCATATCCATATTAAGTTACACTTCAAATATAGATCATCACATTCAAGATTTTTCAAGTAACAATATAGCATCCAATGCCCAATCATCATCATAGAGCCTGGTCCTTTATTTTCCAAGGGTGCCCACATAAGAGTGGCTCCCTTCCTTTGTGTAGTTTCTCAACTTTTCTTTCAATCAATATTTCTCTCGGTATGAGTGGTTTAATATAAATCAAAAAAATAAGGATGATTATTAGTTGCCCTAAATATCTGTCTTGAGCTTCGATGAAAAGAACTACATATGTATAAGTTGAGCATTCTAATAGGCCATGAAATGAAATTTTGAATTCATATACTATAATCCTTTTATCTTACTTTTGGTCCTCTCCATGTCCTTTCAAAGGATGGGTTAAGAGTTAAGAGTTATCAAAGATAATTAAGACTTGCATATGTAATAAAGCCATAATTTTAGTGACAATAAATTAGATTAGTTTATTTTTAATATTAGGTTATTTTTATGTTATCTATTTTCACTCCAAACCCTATAAAATGAGGTGAATGTATTTTGAATATTGTATCCTGATTAGAGTAACAGGACTTGCCCAAACTCAACAAGTCCTTAGGCAAGCTAGGCTCGATGAGTCTAGGAGACTCGGACCCTAAGTACTCACCAGATTTGTTAGACTCGCTAGTTTTGGGAGAGTCCTCAACCAAGGACTCGACCACAGCAACCACAAACATAAAATAAAAAAAGAATCATAAAAAGGCACTTGAACTTGAACTTTTTTGTTTTATATTTGTCTCCTTTATCCCAAAAGACACTTCATTTCATTTTCAAGCCATGAAAGAAAGAAAAACGAGAGATTTGAGCCAAAATTTATTTGCATTGAAAGAGAACCAACAAGGATATTAAGACAAAATTGGTGGTTGAATCACATTTGAGCAGGTTTTTAGGTACTCTTAGTGCATTTAAAGGAGTTTATAAAGGATTAGAACTATCTCTCAATTGATTTCAAGGAATATTTAAGAGGTAAGTTTGAATTTTGAATGTTTTTTTGGTTTTTTAACCAAAATTTCATTTCTCTTCTACATTTCTTCTTTCCTTTTTGTATTTTGTTTGAGTGGAACAAAGAAAAAACCCTAGGCATGTTTAAGTTTTTTGTTGAACAAACCCTAGGTGTTATTGTAAAAAATAATATTTTTATAGTTGCAAACCCTAGGTGTTTTAATATTGTTTAATTATAAACTATGAATGTTATTTTTTTTGTTTGTGTTATTGCAACATTGTTTATATTTGTAAATTGTCTTTACTGCAATGTATCAAACTCTAAATAGAAAGGAACCTTGTTGGAAACATGCCATTATTACTCCTAGGAAAAAAAAAAAGGAGAGGTAAGATGTTTTCATTACAAAATAACTATGCTTGGGGGAGGAATTAATAGATTAAAATACCATCTTACACATATATGAGGGCGAGATACTAATCCATGCCCAAAAGTTCCACTTGAGGTTATGTGGGAAGTGAAAGTTCAATTGGAAAGCTTTGAGCAACAAAAGTAATGAAAAAGAGGGAAAGAGAGAAGATGTCAGCTATTGGTGGAGTTGGATATTCATTTTCTTCCATGCTTCCATTTCCTCCATCTTCGAGTGTTCGTAGTGCTAGTGGCAGTAGTAGTGGCAGTGTTAGCATCAGGCCTAAATTTTGTGCATCTAGGTTGGATTCATATATTCTTTCATGCACTACTCCAGGTCTCCAATCATCATTTGAGAGCATGGGTTGGAACAAAGATAAACACGATACAACCAAAAGTGCAATTGAAGAATTTTGGTTCTTTTGCCACATTCATTCCATGTAACCAAGTAATTATTTTTTGTTTTATTTTAAAATGTATAGCTTGATAGTTGATTCTTTGTCCCTTGAATGTTTATATTTAGAGCTATGTCAAATTCAAATTTAAATTTTACATTTTACAATACTTATTTTATTTAATTTATTTGTGTCACGTTTCCTTATTGGAAAAACATGGTTGATACCATTATTGTTTGCAGGGTGGGGTTCAAAGCCCCTAATGATGAGGAGATAATGGGCCCCATCTTGTCACAAAAGGTGGCTAATGTGAAAGCCACGATAGAGGAGCAATGACATATATGGAGGAAGAAGGGTTGCACCATCATGATCGATGGTTGGACCTGTAGACAATGAAAAATTTCTTGGTTTGCAAACACCATTTTTCCACATTAATTCTTCTTCCCTGCATAATTGAATAATTTTAATTATTTGATTATTGTCTAAAGTCATATTCTTCTATTAATTAAATAATTCTTAATTATTTAATTAATTCATTTTCCTTTCTTTATTCTTACTTTGATTAATTAAATAAATTATATTTATTTAATTATGTCACTAATTAATCTTTTTTTCCCTATAATGAAATAAATTCCTATTCATTTAATTATTCATGTTCCTATTTTCTATCTATAATTAAATAATTATTATTAATTGTTTAATTATTCATTAGCCTTTTCTTCCATAATTAAATAAATTTATTTATTTAATCATTTCCCACTTTTCCCTCCACTATTAAATAATTATTTTAATTATTTAGTAACTTATCTTTTTCCTCCACTTTTTAATGAAATAAATGTTTTCAATTATTTTTAAAAAAGTCACTTTTCCCTCCACTATTTTAATTATTTAGTAACTTGTCTTTTTCCTCCACTTTTTAATGAAATAATTATTTCCAATTATTTTTAAAAATCAGTTTTTTCTCTCTTTTTTAATAATTAAATAATTGCTTTTATTAATTAATCATTCGCTTTTAAATTAAATAGTTTTGTAATTATTTAATTTACTCTTTTTCCATGCGAATCTTCTTTTTTATCTCAATTAACCTCCACCTTTGATAAAGTTTTATTGCCTTTTAATCTCTATTGTCCATCCTTAACTAAACCTTATTTCTGCCCTAACCCTATTTCCTTGCTTCTCAAAGCAATCTCATACATTGATCTTTATCAATCAATCTTGGCCCTTCATTCAAATTTGTTTTTCTATAAAAGAGACTTATCCTTGTCATTTCAACCATAACTACAACCACTATATCCAAAGTTCTTGCTATCTTGTCATTGTCACTTGTAGGTATTCAAACACTTTGAAATCTGAGGGCAAGCTTGCACGTTAAGCAAAATGGAGGAGATGCAAGGAAGATGAACCAACTTCAACATGGGGGGTTTAGCTTAGTTTTGTTATTCATTTGTTTTTCATGTTGATTGTGCTTTCTTGTTTATATTGGGATTTAGGCTTAGATTTTAGGCAGAGTGGTTGCTACTTGGTCTTAGCCTTCTTTATTGATGAATTTTAACCCTTCCTACATTGGTGAACTCGACATGAAATAGAACAATGCATTTGCCTGTTTGGGTAAAAAAATTCAAATTCGAATCTTCTTTCATTTTTTTCCTTTTAGTTTGCATTAGGTTAGAGATTTTGGTGTTACTAATCCTTTGTTTGTATTATGTGGCTTACGTTTGGGAGAAGACATTTTCCTTTGAAACTACTAATCCATCTTTTGTAGGGTTTTTTCTTGTCTTCATTTAAGATAGGAACATTTTGGATTTTTGGGCCTAAAATAAATCAATATCCTTTGTTAATTAGTCACATTTCATTTTGGGTTAAAAAGAACAACTTGCATTTTTACATTTCATTTTGGGTTAAAAAGAACAACTTGCATTTTCACATTTCATTTTGGGTTAAAAAGAACAACATGCATTTTCACATTTCATTTTGGGCTAAAAAGAACAACAACTTGCATTTTTGCATTTCATTTTGGGTTAAAAAGAACAACTTGCATTTTCACATCTCATTTTGGGTTAAAAAGAACAACTTGCATTTTCACATTTCAGTTGGGATTAAAAAAAACAAAAATGTGCATTTTTTGTCTTTCATGTTAATTAGGCACATTTTGATTTGGGCTTAAAATTAATCATTGTCTTCTGTGTTTGGTGTGCATGCACAAATTTTGTGTTTTAGAACCCAATAAGGTGTAGTGAGAGTATCCTCTCCCCTCACCACTTTTTTGGACCTTGGGTGTAAGATAAATCACTCCATCTTATCTTTTTCTTTTGTAAAAGGACCTACCAACTAAGACACATCCTAACAAAGAACTAATTGGTGACCCAAAGCATTTTTTTCCCTCGGGCTGCTATATAAAAGGGATAAGACAAAATTCAAGTCCTAACTAGCATTAGCCTTTATTGTATAGTGCCATACTAAAAGGGGAAGTACTCACGTTTATGTGTGGTATTCTAATGTACCCTAGTAGGGTTGGTTAAATCCTTAAGTGGCTTGCTCGACACTCATAAGGTGTCAGTCCCCCAAGTTGTGACTAGACACCTTCTTAGTAGCCACCCTTTTGATTGAGATTATTTGGTGTGACTTTTAGTGTAGGGGTGTAGCATCGCACCCCAAAGTTACTCACCATATAACTCCCTTGAGATGAGATAGAAATCCCTAGTTTAGTATAAGCTACTTGTTTACTTATATCTTTCTAAGGAGAGGGTGATTGGGTCATCCTTCCATTCTTGGAGGCCCCTAGTTGTCCTCTCTCACAAAGACAAGAGTGAATAACCCTCAAACTTACACATATTTGCATAGGTATTTGCATAGGTAGTTGTCCAAGTTGTGGGCCTAAAAGTGCTATCATTTGCCATTGACCTTAGGGATAAGAAGTGCTTGATGTGTTTTTGATTGTGCTATAATAGTGGAAATTGGGGTGAATAACCCTCAAACTTACACATATTTGCATAGGTATTTGACAAGTCAACAGCAAAAAATCTATTTTCAAAGTGTTTTTTGGGTTCGCAATCACATTTCAAAAATTTCCCAAAATGATTTTTTTTCAAAAACATTAGATTTTAGGCAAATAAACTATGAACCACAACTATTAGACAGTGAACCAAAAACATTAAACAGTGAACTATAACTGTGAAACTTTGCACCGCATCTATGAGACAGTGAGTCGTAATTGCTAGATCATAAAATTTTAGGGGAATCCTTGTCCAATCTCAATCCTCATCACATTTTCATAGTGACCTTACATTTTTATTACATACTTGCTTAGTCAACCAGTCCATTTCATCACATTCATCTAGGTTTGCTTAGTTAGGTTGCACTGCCTACCTTGTATTGCTTAGTTGGTTTTAGATCAATCTTAGCTCTAGACACCCTTCAGATTTCATATTAGGAGGCCATCTCTTATCATACCATGGTCACATTTCTAGAATTTTATTGACCCAACCTTTTCTATCAATCAATTGGAAATCATCATTGGGTCTCAAACTTACATCTTACTTTAGACTTGCCCTTGTCAAAATCAATCATCCTTTCAACATTCATCTTCTAAGGTCTTGACATTCTATTTTGTTATCTTGGTCTACCATAGATTGGTTAGCATCCTTTTTCCTAGGTCCAAAGGTGCATCCCCTTAGTTTCATTTGGAATACCTTAATCTTTGTTGCATATCTAAACCTTGGTCATAATCTCATTTGGTCTCATTGAATGTCATATCCTTTGATCATAGGGTCATTATCATCATTACATTTCAAACCTTAGTCTTAGGTGCATTAGCATTTGACATCCTCATACCTTCAAAAATTCAAAAACAAATGAAAAATATACCATAGTCTCATATCTCACCTTTGCATTATCAACCCTAAGGTTGCAAGTATTATATGGTTCAAACAAGGTCACAAGGAAAAAGAAAGGACATGGACTCTTCAAGTGATCCCCTTTTTAATCCCACAAGTGAAATGCATCTTGGTTCAAATGAAAATCCACCTCAAACACCACAAAGAGAAACATCAAATCCATTCACCAATCTCATGTTAACTGATGTCAATAGATGTTTGACCCTCGAATAAATTGAACATTCCACTCAAGACCTGAGAATAATACAAATTGTGGATGAGCTTGTTAGCATAGACCCTAATAAAATATGTCTTGCACTTGAAAATAAAAGTGTTAAACTCCCCTTTAACTTTGACATTTCCACAATTATAGAGGCAGTAACACAATCACAAACCCAAGGTCCTAGTCAAAACAAATTCATACAAGGTCAACCCATTTCACAACAAGTGTTGACTAGCCTACCCCTTGGGGCCACAACACACATTGCAACAATTACACATATCCCCAATGCACCAATATTTGGAGCTAAGAGAACACAAACCATGTCCCAAGGATCAACATTCACATTTGGTAGCTCATCTTTTAATCCCTTGGGTGCGACATTTGCAAAACCATTTGGTACGTAGAACATTACACTCTTAATCAATGCAATTCAAAATCCACCTAACAAGACAAGGAGAATTTGTATTGTCGCATCTAGAGTGCTCACACAAACAATCAATGCGACACCTAATACCAACATGACATTTGGAACAAATTTGAATATCAATCCTCTCCCATCACATGTCACACCAAATTCCAATTTCATACCACAAAATCAAACCAACACCAATACCACATTTACACCTCCTTATCACCAAGGTAATCTGAATCCTTTGCAAAAAAATGTCAATCCAAATCACAAAATGGCACCAAACTCATCATACAATACCATTAACACCAATGTCAATCCCCTCATGCAAATTCAACTCAACATGGCATCATCTCCCATGGACACCTTGATGCAATAGATGCAAACAATACAATAAAAAATGGAAAACATACAATTGGGGACAACTAAGAATACATATTCTATGGAGGAATTGTGTCCTTACCCTTTCAACATAAACTTATACATGCCACCTTTTCCTTCACATTTTATTGCTCCAAACTTTAATAAATACAAGGGAAAAGGGATCCAATGAAGCACATATGAGAATTTAACACAACATATATGGACTTTGCTTATGAGCCCACTTATCTGATGAGACTATTTCCACAAAGCCTTTCGAAGCCGGCTCTAGAGTGGTTTGTGCACCTTCCTCCTAGGATATAAACATGGGGTGAATTGGCTGATAGATTCATTAATCACTTTTCTTACAACATATAAAGTGACACAACTTTAGCAACATTGTGCTCCACCAAATATAGAAAGAGGGACAATCACTTACATTGTTCTATCAAAGATGGTGGAACATGGATAACAAATTTCCTTGTCACATACTTGGGAAATAATTGGTCACCATTTTCATAGAGAGCCTAAACATAGAAATGATGATCCAACTTAAAATTTAATGTTGCACAACCTTTGAAGATGTCATTGAAAAAGGGGTGTTTATTGAGAAGGCTCTTGTGGTAAAAGGACTTGTAAAATCTTCAAAGAGACCCCTAACACTCCTAGTGACAAAGGTAAATTTTGGTCTTGAAATAACATCACCAATGATGGAGTCATGGATGCCAAAGTGGTAAATCAAAATCACCCCACCCTTCATCTTAAAGGTCCATCCACATCAAATACACCAACACCCATCCATGTTCAAACATTAAATACCGTCCAAAATAATCAACAATGTAAAGGACCTCCACGCACTAAGAGAACATACACACCCTTAGGGGAACCCATTTAGTTAGTTTTGAAGAAAATTTTACAATCAGACATCATTTAGTTTTCTGATATTAAAACATATGAACCGACATTGGTCAAATCAAATTGGTGGAATGAAAATAATTTTTTTGAATATCATCGTGGTAAAGGACACAAAATATCATCATGTTGGACACTCAAAAACTTCATTCAAGATCTTATTGAACAAGAAGATATATCAGTGGATAATTCAAAAGGAAAAACCAATGTTGATCACACCATATTCAAAACTCCTTTGCAAGACCATGGGAAAGGGAAGGCCTCCAGTTTAGGAAATAATAATAATGCTAATTATACCCGCATTGCACATGACTATACCATTAATCAAATTTGAGCCCTTGATAATCACATTGCTACCATTACCATTAATAAAAGTTTAGAATGTGTTGTTACCACCCGTAGAGCTAAGGTGACCCTACAAGGGGCTACCTCTAATCCACAACTGAAAATCCAGTATAATCTCTTGGATCATCTAGGAAAGATAGCCACACAAATATCCATTCTAGAACTACTTTGCATTTCCCTAGAGCATAAATCCATTCTGGATGAAGCCTTGTAAGATACATTTGTACCCTCTAACCTAAATTTCATCCAATTTCAAGTCATGGTTGGATACCTAGTTACACCCCACCATGTCACATTTTATGAACAATATCTTTCCACACAAAATCCAAATCATAATGATCCCCTACACCTTGAAGTATACATTAATAAACATGAAATTGTCTTGGTAGATGGTGGTGTGGGTCTGAACATATGCACACTAAAATTGGTCACAACATTTGGATTATTTGATGCTTGCATAGATTTATCTAAGATAATTGTTATCAAGGATTATGACAATGTTGAGTGCTCATCTGAAGGATTAATCACACTCCCCATGAGGGTTGGCCCCGCTATTTAGAACATAATGTTTCATGTATTGGATCTGGGCTTTCCCTATAATCTTCTCCTAGGTCGCCCATGGATTCATGCCATGAGAGTTGTACCTTCCACTTACCATCAATGCTTGAAGTTCCCCTACAATGGCCTTGAAATTACCATACTAGGTGATCTTGATCCCTTCCAATATTGTAACAATTTGAAAGGGACCACTAAATATCAAGTGCCAACTAATCAAGAAGCCTCGTCCTCCACCTCATCACATTATGTTGATCCATCCTCCTTGGTCAAATCATTCACTCCATTTACCACACCTTCCAAAACCAAGGTACAGATTCGTGACATGGGATGTGGAGAGTATCGTATGGATAGTCCATTTTGTGTTGAGAAGTCACCTGTAGGTGAAAATTTTAATGCTACTAAGGCTATCTAGAATCTTAAGAATGATGTTAGGTCAGCTTTAGATCTTTGCAAAAATATGCAAACAGATGGTCATTCCTGGATTGAAACCTTTTGGGATCTTGATGATACCTTCATCTATACCATATCCGCTCATGATCCTATGGAGGATGTTCAAAATCATCCCCCTCTATCTCATGATTCTTTTCCTTCCACTCCATATTTTGAACCATCACCCTTCCATTTTGACCATCTTTAGTTATGATATGCATCCCCTATTGTCGTCTTTGATGGCTCTACTTGCCAACTCATTAAGGATGTGCAAGCCTCCTATGATGCTAATAGTGTCGAAAAGGATAGTCATGAAGAATCCATTAAGTGCATCACCAATATTTTTTATGAACCACACATTCTCATCACCTCATCTATCTCATCCATCTCATCCACTTTATTCAACTCATCCATCTCACCAACATTTATCCACCTCATAGAAATGGATCAACAAGTATCACCTCAAGAAAATAAAAAGGATATAACTCAAGAATCACAGATGAAAGTGCCTTTTTCAAATGGAGATCTAGAATTAAAAAAAGTGCACAAAGAAAGATCAAGAAAATTCCTTTAGTCAAAATCAAACTCTATTGGACAAGTCAAAGATAGAAATAAAAGTCAAGAATGAAAGTAAGCAAAAGTTGGTCTCCAAATATGCCTCTTCAACAAAAATAACTAGGAGCATCTATCAAAGCATAATGTCAAAAGAAGAGCTTGTTGATGCAAGGTCTTCATTTCCATCCTCTTCACCCAATCTATAGAAGTTGAGAAAGCCAACTACACAGACCTCAAAGATCACCTGCATGCAAATAACCTGTCACAGAAAGAAGAGATGGAGACCAACAAGCAAGGGTGCTCTAAAAGCTGAAAAATGTATTCATCCGAGAGAGAGATAAATTACAATGATGAATCCTTATAAAAGGATATTGTGCAACCCTAAAAGAAACCCTAATAGGTAGACATTTAATAATTAATATAATTATTAAATGTCACAAAATGCAAACTAAAGTGAAATCTTAAGAGAGGAATAAAGGTAATTTAATCAACATGATTAAATTAAAACCTTTACTCTAACACCCCCCCTTAAGATGAGCAAAAGTGCAGCTACAAACATATGCAAGAAAGCAAAGGTAACTACAATGCAAGAAAGTAAACTTGGGTCCCAGCAACAAGGCCTGATCAGGTACCCAATTACAACCAAATCTCTATAAAGTGGAGAAATAGAGAAAACCTCATGGGAAAAACTCTACTCCAAAAAGAGATGAAAGAATAAATGCACTAATAACAGAAGGATAGGAGGTGGATAACATAAGACCCCCCATAGACAGCTTCTATCATATAAGTACATGTACAATGGTCTCCATAGAGAAAAAGAAAGAGACTAGAAGGCCCCCCCACAATGAAGAAACTCCTGTCGCACATATGGATGCCTGAGGTAGAATCCAGAAAGAGATCCAGAAGCGGCATATAATATTCCTCCCCTTGGGAAGAAATGGATCCAAAGGACAAAGATGAAGAAACCCTGTGAAGAGAGAAGAACCAAAATTTCTCAAGATGTGTGCCATAATAGGATGCTGAAGAAACTCTCTATCTAAACTGAAACAAAAGATGTCAAATCCAAACTGAACTGAAGATTCCTAAACTACAACCTCTAAATGCACATATGATGGTGGGCTAATAGCTGGAATATGGTTTTCAACAAAGAGGAGCTGAAAATCCTCAAAGTAATCCTCCAGATCTGCAATATAGGACTCTACAAACAAAGCTGAAATGCCTGCAAGATAAAAATCTCAAGTAGCCATGTCTAAAAGATGTATGATGTCCTGCTTAGCTGAATCAATAAGAGCCAAAGAAGAGGCAATATCAAACTGATCAAGAACAATAGGAGAAGATGCTAATACAAGTATAATCTCAGTCTGAAGATTAGGAACTATGAGACAATCCTCTGATTCATCAGAATATGTAAGGGTGTCTAAATACTAAAGTTCCTTTAAAGTATCATGACCAAAGGGTGTGTTATCTCTCCAACCAATGGGTACAAGACAATCTAAAGCAGGATCCTTTGGGAATGGAGAAAGACTAAGGTCTCCATAGATCTCCCAAAGACGTGTCCAAAGTGAGTGAGGACAATCAATGCCCGATATAGCCCACACAGTGTCAGAATCAACACTAGACAAAATAACTCCTACTATGTGATTTCTAATGATATCCCAAGCTATCTTTCCCTCTAAAGTTGTTGGTGCAGGTATGAGATCATACAAATAAGGCAAAATATTAAGCCACCTACAGTGTGTAAGTATACCCTTTGCCCATGACTCATAATTACCCCATTTCAGAAATACAACTGAAGTGTGAGTAGAGAAACCCATGATAACTCTTCAAATTAAAACATCTAAGACTAACTAACCTCAACACTGATAAACCAGATCAAATAAAGCCATCCCACGCAAACAAATCATTTCCAAGTGCTGAAACGTCCAAGTAATTGACAGATGTGTGAAAACACAAAATACTGAATAAAATGTACCTGGTGTAAATTCTAGAAAAATAAATGATAGATCTAGAAATATCACAGAAACCCCTTTCCAACGCCTATTCGTTTAAGAAAAACGGAGTCTGTATGCAAAAGATACACCCCCGGGAGTGAAAAACACAAGTTCTGACTTTGATTGGCAAAAAAGACTGCAAAACGGCAAAATCAGAAAAAAAAAAAATAAATAAAAAGACCTCTAGCAAGTAGATCGGGCTCAGAACCAGCTTTCCAATGCCTATTTCCATTTGAAAAATAGAGTTGAAATTCCCATTTAATGCCCGATTTCGTGAAGGTAGGTTGAAAGGCAAAAAAAAAATTCACAACCCTCAGGGGCTAAGACCTTCGGCCCCTGGTCACATGACCGACCAAGGGGTTGGCCCGCTGGCAGCTGTGGCGGAGCCCTTGGTCCTCAATAGGACCGCTGTAGGGGCTAGCCGAACTGGTGGGGGCTAGGATGCGGGCTCTCGGTTCGTAATAGAACCCTAGCGGCCGAAGAAGAGCCCTCAAGGGCTAAACACCAGTCGACAGTGCTGAAGGCAGAGCTGCCAGTGGAGGCGGGCAGCGGGTGGCCACACGGCTGAGCAGGGGTGGCGTGGCGGTGGCACGGCCCTCTTCTGTGTGGGCGGCGCTTACAAAAAACAAAAAACTTGGCATTTTAAAAAAAAATTTTGTGTTTTCAACCTCGAAAAATGTGCCTGGGGGTCGTACGGCCACTGGGCAAAAAAAATTTGCCTCCCAAATCAACTATGCCCAAATAGGTCGTGCCATATATGAAAATATGGGTTTTTGGCCACTCTGAATCCAACTGTGAGGTCCGTTTGGACCCAAAATGCACCCAAAAAATAGAGTTACCCAGATCCTAAAAAAAACAACCAGAAAACCTAAAAGCCAGATCTAACCCTCGTAGCTCCAAATTCTTCAGAAGACGAATAGGAAGCAATAGGTCTGGGGCTCTGATACCATGTAGAAGTTGAGAAAGCCAACTTCACAGACCTCGAAGATCACCTGCATGCAAATAACCTGTCATAGAAAGAAGAGATGGAGACCAACAAGCAAGGGTGCTCTAAAAGCTGAAAAATGTATTCATCTGAGAGAGAGATAAATTACAATGATGAATCCTTATAAAAGGATATTGTGCAACCCTAAAAGAAACCCTAATAGGTAGACATTTAATAATTAATATAATTATTAAATGTCACAAAATGCAAACTAAAGTGAAATCTTAAGAGAGGAATAAAGGTAATTTAGTCAACATGATTAAATTAAAACCTTTACTCTAACACAATCCATACACTCTACTAAACCCATCCATATTCCCTCATCCTACCATGTCACATCATCTCCTTTGGTGATGTTCTTTGATGGTCCTTTGATGACAACCCCTTCACATACTATAACTCATTGGTTTCCCAAACTCCTTTTCATGTGAAGCATAATGGCCCATGTAATGTGCACATTAGGAATCATACCTTAGCTTCCTTCATTCATCACACCAATCATCCTTTGTATCCATCATCCACACCCTTTTTCCAATCAGATCCTTTCATCTAGCATGGTCATCTAGCTCTGAGCCTAATTGGTTGGGTCCCTACATCACCACAACAACATATGGGTATGGTGCTTCTCATCTATCTACTCTTGAAGGTGAGCCACTACCTGAGCCCATCAACAACATGCATCTTCACTGGTATTATATATAGCTTCTAGAGAATCCCATTAAAAAAAATACAAAAGAAAAGTATAAAATAATTCGTCCGATAGTGAAAACCACTTTGGTGGCACTTTGGAAAAGTACCATGGTGAAAACCTGGCAAACAGTCGCCATGTGTAGTCAGTCTTTACTCTATCATCTACCATCATTCTATCTAGTTTTTCACCTCCATGCATCCTTCACTTATCATAATAAATCTCGGTCATCCTTCGCATGGCTTGAGAACCATTGACATTCAGTTTCCTTCACCTTTCATGACCATCCTTGGCATCCATCAATTCCCTCACGCATAATAAGTTCTTCCTATACCTAACTAGGGGGAATTCCTCAACTTACATCTTTATGAGATCCTACACATGGTATTAGCTTTTGAAAACATCAAAAAATCTTTTAACAAAATCATAAAACATAAAAAATCCAAAAAAATCATAAAACATCAAAAATTCAAAAAAATGATAAAGCATCAAAAATCCAAAAAAAATGATAAAAAATCAAAAATCCAAAAAAAAATCATAAAACATCAAAAACCCAAAACAATCATAAAACATCAAAGCTCTAAAAATAGAGTCAGTTGGTGCTAGTCCAAGTCATTCAAGCTACATTGTCTCTACACATTGCTACGTAGGCAAAGCCATCTTTTGATGAGCCCCCAAGACACTAGGTCAGTCCCTTAGGGTTTTTTTGAGTTGAATTAATCATGATTCACATCTTAATAATGGTCTTTTTTGGTCAAATTCATTCAAACTATGATGTCTCTATGTGTATAATGTAAGCAAGGCCATCTTTCGATGAGCCCTTGAGACACTAGGTCAATCCCTTAGGGTTTCTTGGGTCTATCTTGGTCTATCATCATTGGTCCTATAATAAGTTGTCTAGGTTGCTAAGGTCAACACTTCAAAAACAAGCAAACAAATATCCAAACCAAATTATGAATCAAAATATCAACCATCCAACTAGTCTTCAATCCAAATCGGTTAATTGCCTAATCATTGTAGTGTCGAAAAATGTTGTTGAGATATTTTCACACTTGTTTGGTCCCTCCATGTGGAATTGAGCTTAATGTTGCCTTGATTTAGTGTTGTAATGTGGTTGACACATTCACATTAGGTCTTGGGCCCTTGTGAACTAATGGATTTAAATGGTACCTTAATAAAGTGTTGTGAAGTGTTGTAACACACTTTCACACTTTTCTAAGGTTTTATTAATTAACATAACCTAATAAACCTCTTTTTTAATCAAAATAAACCTTAGTCATGCCTTATTTGAAGTGTTGTAAAGTGTTGTAACACACTTTCACACTTTTCTAGGCTTGTCATTAATAATTGGGATTTCTTATGCTTTAATTGGTCCCATTTTGCATCCACAAGCCCCATTTATTGCATCTTTTTTAGGATAATCCCAACACCAATCATTAGCCAATCATAATTCAGGTGTTCCAGGTTTGAATGGCCTATATTTAGTGATCTGGGACTCATTCACCACCTTGGACGAATGAGTCACACCTAGATCTTTGGTCCCAAACCTGATTTCACGTATTTCTAGGCATTTTTAAAAATGTTCCCAAAAATTAAGCCTAGTGGGACTCATTCACCACCTTGGAAAAATGAGTCTCGTGTGGCCCAAAATCAATTTTAATTCAAATTTCTGGTGGGATTTTATTCTCCTAGATCTCATGTTGGCTTGTAGTGTTGTAATTTTGGGAATTCTTGCATAATTGAGTATAAATACAAGCTTCTTTCATTCATTTTTCACCTATCAAGTTGAATGAGCATTCTTATGGAAAGTTTGAGTTCACAAGCATTCACAAGAGCAATCAAGGGAAAATTATCAAGCTTTTTAGATCAGCATTCTAGCATCAATCATCATGTCAAAGATTTCATGCATCATGTTTGTTATTGAGCTAAAAATTGTGATGTAGGATTTTATGATTCAAGCAAGTGCTTCATTCAAGATCTATCACCCTCAAGAAAGAGTCAATATCAACATCCATTGGAGCCACTTCATACACATTTTTAGCTTCTTATTGCTAGGGTTTGGTGAGTTGCAACATCTTATTTTGTTTATTCATCATTCTCCATTCATATTTCATTCTATTTCAAGGTTTAACTACCAACAAGGGGTTTGACCAAGGAAAAACCCTATTCACTAACCCAAAAACATTTTTTCCCTCTCCTTTGTGTGTGATTTACAGGTCTAGGTTGCAAATTTCCTAAGGAGCAAGATTGGAGAAAAGTTGTCAAATCATTCAAAGTTGTCAAAGTTATCATCAAGTGTTGGAGAACATTGGAGATCACCTACAAGTTGCAAATTAGGGTTTCATATCTATAAATCAATTAGGAAGGACAGAGCAAACTAAGAAGAGCAGGATCAACCTTTGAAGCTTTAGAAAATCCTAACTCGACTGATTCACCACTTCTAGTGAATGAGTCCCAATTCTAGTCAAAATTTAGATTTTTGCCAGTTCAGATACCCATTTGGCAGATTCTTGTTTCCACACAGTTTTCCATATTTTGGACTGATTCACCCAGCTTGGTGAATGAGTCCCATTCAACATTAAAGGGGAATTTTCATTATTTCAAAGCTCCACTTAGTCATTTCTAGATTCCTAGGTGCACACATTCTTTTTTGTAGTTTTTTGTGTTGTTTCATTTACTTTTCTAGGTCATTTCATAGGTCATTGCATTGAATTAGGTTTTAGTGTTGCATCTTGCATTTCATTTTCCTTTCCAAGTCTAAACTTGGTGGTGAACCCCTTATTAGCTTATATTCAACCCCTAGAATAGACCTCTTGCAAGATCTCTTTCTCCTTTGGATTGAGATCTCAAGGGTTTTTTCTTGAGTGAAAGTGAAAATTTTCCTTCCAAGTCCTAATCCCTAAGGAGGAAAGCAAAACAAATTTTCCACCTTTCATTTTGGTGAACCCGCATTTAGAACATCATAATTCTTATTTGAAGTGCATTGTCATCCTACATCTTGCTTGTATTAACATTGCATTAGGATTTGCATTAGTTAACTTGCATTCTAGGGTTTTTATTTTTGCATTAGTGAAAACTCATATACCTTGCATCTTTGCATCTAATTTCATTGAAAATCAAACAAAATATGCATTTGCATCTAAGATACAGATCATAAAACAAAAAATCATAAAATTCAAGTGAAAAATTCTAAAAAATTTGAAAAAAATCTCTACTGGGACTCATTCCCCACCTTTGGCGAATCAGTCCCTTTGCATATTCTGAATTGCATTTTCTGGCATTTAAAATACTATTTCTAAGTTTTTGTTTTTTGTTAGTGCCTTTCAGTTTCAGTTTCCAGAATTGTTGTTTTAAGCATTTCATTGTTCTTAGCTTTGCATTCATATTGCACTCAGTAGCCCTTCTATGATTATTTGGTGTCCTATTGCTAATACTGTAGTGAGAAGAAGTTCAAGACTTATTTCATCCCACGATAGCACAATCATTGTGGATCTTGGGTTGTCTAGCTCTTTCACTCCTAGTATTGACATTAGTACACTAGGTATGGATCATACCCTTAACAACTCTTTTCCTTCAAGTAGTGTGATGCAAGTTAGAACAAGTAATGATAGTGTCCCACAAAAAAATGCAATTCAAATTCATGAGAACCAAGAAAACCTACAACATCAAGTGCAAAATGACAACATTTCAACTACTGCCATCCCTACTATAAACAACATTCACCACATGCTTGGAAGTGAAGATGGCCTTGACCTTGTGAAAAAAATAGTTTAAATCTTTGGAAAACACCTCACTTCAACCACTAGTTATCCCTTACCTACAACCAATGTCACAAGCCAAGGAGGAACTAAAATTCCTCCTCCCACAACAATTGCCTCAATACCTACCTATACCAACCCTCAAATCACAACAACAATGCAACAAACTAGTAATGTGATTCCTTCCTTGGGTATTCCCGTTAGCATCCCTAGTTCCTTTGTGGCATTACACATCATATCTCCTACTACCTTACCACCTATAAGCACTCCATTCACTTTCCCTTCGAACACATACACCCCTTCACCTTTTTCACTTCCATCTCATAACACAAGTAATGACCCTCTCATAAGTCAACTCTTCCAAACTGTTTCATCCCTTCAAAAATAGATTTCCACCATCAACCAAAATCAAAATGGCCCACCTACATATTATGTCAAATTCAATCCATTATCCATGGATATATTGCAAACACAAGGTCTAGAGGTGCCTAGATTCAAGAAATATGGAGGAAAGGGAGATCCTTCTAATCATGTTAATGCTTATACTACCTTATGTAGTGACTTTGCCCTTGATGATAAACTTTTGGCTAAGCTTTTCCCTAGGTCACCGCCTTGGAATGGTTTTCCTCTTTACCGAACAACTCAATTCGTTAATTCGATGAACTTCTTGAGGAATTTGTAAACCATTTCCAAGTGCATATGACTCCTAAGATGACCTTGACTGATTTGATGAGATGTAAGCAAAAATAAGAAGAAAAGCTAACCGACTTTATTTCACACTATCAATCACTTTATTCCCAAATCAATGTCAAGGTTCCCAACCTTCACCTTTAAAATATTTCATAGAAAATTTCCAAAGAAAGATTCAAGATAAGCTCACCATGATTAAATTCTCATCCTCCATGCACTTGTGTACTACCCTCCATGATTATCAAAATTTGATTAATAGTCAAGATAAAAAATTCACTTATAGCCGAACTAAGAAATCCGAGCCTATAAACTGAAACAATTCCCAACCTTTTAGAAAATAGAGCAAAGGGTTCCTTCAATTTAATTCCCCTCAACAAACAACTCAAAATGTCAATAACCAAGTAGCTTTTGTTCAAGCCACGATACCCTTTAGCTATGGGGACCCAAAAAATAAAATTCACTCCCTTACCCGATACCCTTCATAACACAATGTCCCAACTTTTAGAACAAAAAACAATTACCTTGCCTCCCATCAAAACACCCAATCCCAATAAGCCTTTACCCTCGAGCTTTAGATTAAATACTTATTGCCATTGTCACTGACAAAATGGGCATGATACAAAACATTGTAAGTGTCTTAAACATCTTGTGTAAGACCTTATTGATTTTGGTCATCTTTCCATTGGAGGTGTTAGTGATCAAGGAAATAAGTTTGTTTTCCCTCCTAACCAAAACTTGCAAATCTTTTCCAAACCCGTGCCAAAACATAGTCTTTCATTTGTCAAAGCCAGTGAAACTACTAAGACTGATGTAATGAATGTTGACATGGATGATGAGAACACAAAAACAACTCAACAAATTCCTATGGATATTGATCAACAAGAATAAAATCCTTTCGATGGTTTGGTTGCATTGGTTGAAACTCGATATCATAAGGGCCAACCTAAAAAGCCTCTTGATATTGTTTTCTCACAATGTGACATACTTAAACATGCACCTGATGGTTCTCTTTACATAGTTAGTCATATCTATGATAAGCCCACCAATGGAATATTAATAGATCCCACCTGTGGAGAGAATGTGATCACCGAGGAATTTGTACTTCTACATAAGCTCTATCAAGACATATACGACAAATCGAAAGCATGGATCAAGATGCACAATGGTTTTTCTTGTCCTATAATGGGATTGATCACCTTACCATTGCAAATAGGACCAAAAACATTAGATGTCTCATTCTCCATCATCTCACAGTCAAACCAATTTCGTGTGAAGCTTGACTATCCATGGCTTCACTCCATGAATGCAGTCCCTTCAATTGTACATAAATGCTTAAAGTTTCCCTTTAACAATGAAATATTCACTATCCACCATAGTGGCTTTAACCCTTTATCCACCAAAGGAAAATTTTCCTTATATTTCTTTTGGCCTGAGCCTATAGAACCTATAAAACCACGTGAAGACTTCTTTTTCCTCTCTTATCAAAAGTTCAAGGCAAAGACGATAGCAGAACTATCCCTCTAAAACATGTCTCCACCTACCACCAAGCATACCATCCTTGATGAAACCATGATTGAGCCTAAATAAATTCCAAACAACCAAGACCAACTCAAGATAGAACATTCACCTACCTCCTATAAAAGACCAAGAGACAATGAAAACAACCCTATCACACCTCCTAGAATAAAACAGGTTTACAAAGTCAAAGAGAAAGTGGTCGAACAACCTCTAATTGTTCCTTCCATTCCTCCCCTTAGGAAAGAAAAGAAACCAATGGTTGATCAACCCACTCCTACACAAATGCAACTTGAAAATAGAACTAAAAGAAATAGAGGTGCTAAAGAGCATAGGCGTAGATTTCGTGCTCTTGCTTGCAGGTTACATGAAGAATTAAACAACGAAAATCAAAATCCAAAGTTGATTGAAGCAATGCATAATGACTCTACCCCTTCCCTAAAACAAAATAATCCAATACAACAACCATAACAAGAGTTGAAATCTTCCATGGACATTATCATTCGACCTCCTGTTGTGATAACTTGGATGACGATGATGAAGTTGCTAAAATTGACGATGAGGTGCATAATGAATTGAACACATTGTTTTCCTTTTCCATGAGATTAAATGACAATTCTCCTAAAAAGAGTGTTGAACTTGGTAATGACCCTAGTTTAGAACTTGATATTGTCCCTTTAGCTAGTTTTCCTCCCTCGATATATGATGAACATGATTGGGATGTGGACGATCTTCTTTAGGTTGACTCACATATGCCTTACTAGTCTTTTGCATCTTTCCTTTTCTTTTGTGTGATTGCATGTGTGTGATGTGATCCCCCATGACGTTTTGTTTAATGTTATCTCTCTCTTTTTGGCAATCCTCTATTTGTACCTTCATTCTTCTCTATATCGTCAATCTTTTACTTTTCACTTTTTCTTTTTTTTGTTTGTCTTGTGTTTTCCTTTTGGGGATGACGCAGGGTGTCGAGACATTCATGTCTCTTCCATGTTAACCCAAAAGGCTTTTCCTTTGCTTTTTATTTATCTCTTTTTTATTTTTCTTATGTTTTCCTTTTGGGGATGACACAAGGCATCGAGACATTCATGTCTATTCCATGTTGAGCCGAAATTTTTTTCTTTGTTTTTGATTTCTTTGTGTCATTCTTCCAGTTCTATGTGTATTTGGGGAATGATGACAGTTTCGAGCTCTCTTAAAATCATTACAGAAGAACATACTAACCCCAAATCCATAGATCCCTTATGTGTTTGGTGTTTTCATTTTGGGGGCAACCCCTCTCTTTTTTTTCTCTTACATGATGTGGCTTTACTTGGAAAAATATGACTTGGAATAGGGCTTTCCAAGTTAGCTCTCATGTCTTCTTTATTTGCATTTATCATTTGCTACTTTAAAGTAATTGCTCACAGCATGGTGTTTAGAAATTTCTTTAAAGTGGGGGCATCCATTGGCACTATTATTTTTCTTTTTCATGGTTCATGGTGCAATTTTCTTATTTCATACGATGTGTTTCTCACTTTGTGGATGACATTGGGTGTGGTGTCCTTCAAGAGCATGATCTCTCTTAGCATATTACATTCCTCTTAGTGGAAGATGCGACACACTACATCGCCTAAGTTGCGAATTTTCTATTCTTTGATTGGTACTCTCTTGAGACATTAGGCACAATGTTCCCTAAGTTAAAGACCTCGCATGAACTAAGCAAGACTTCTTTGAACATTCCTCATTTTTCATTTTGCATTTACAACAATTGTTTTATGGCCACCTTGCACAACATAGATATCATGCTTGTAGAGCCATCATGTTTGTTCATGAGCTCCAAGCATACAAAGTTTTACTTGCCTCATGAAGCTCGAAAACCATTTTTATGTGGTGCCTTATTAAATTTATCAAGGGGTATAACTTTGGTATGGTTTGAGCAGGAAGCCCAACTAAGGCATGACTTTCCACATAGCCACTCGCGTGTGTGTGTGAGTGCATACCAGTCATGTGCATATGTGTCTCACCTTCTAGGACCTCTCACCTAGTAGACAACCAGGACTTTTGTTGCCTCAGAGTGAGTATGCATTTTTCATACAAACAACCTAGATTTGATCCTCATCATGATGGACAAATGGTTGAAGATTGATCTGACTCTCTTTTATCTTTTACCTTTTCTCTTTTTCATCTTTGAAATTGTATGCTTGTGCTTTTTGGTTGCTCTTGATATCATTCACATGTATGTTCTTTTGTGCCTATATTCGTTTGTCATGGGATCTCGATCACCCCTCTTGATCATTTTCAACCCATCTTATTGGAATTGGCGCATTTGGACTCCTCTTGATGCATTTTTTTTAATTTAGTGTGAGTTTGAAGCAATTTCATCCTCTCACTAAAGTGGGGGCTAAATGTAGTGTCAAAAAATGTCGTCGAGACATTTTCACTCTTATTTGGGCCCTCTGTGTGGAATTGAGCTTAATGTTGCCTTGATTTAGTGTTGTAATGTGGTTGACACATTCACATTAGGTCTTCGGCCCTTGTGAACGAATGGAATTAAATGGTACCTTGCTAAAGTGTTGTAACACACTTTCACACTTTTCTAAGGTTTATTAATTAACTAAACCTAATAAACCTCTTTTTTAATCAAAATAAACCTTAATCATGCCTTATTTGAAGTGTTGTAAAGTGTTGCAACACACTTTCACACTTTTCTTGGATTTTCATTAATAATTAGGCTTTATTATGCTTTAATTGGCCCTATTTTGTATCCACAAGCCCCATTTATTGCATCTTTTCAAGGATAATCTCGATACCAATCATTAGCCAATCATAATTCAGGTGTTATAGGTTTGAATGGCCCAGATTTAGTGATCTAGGACTCATTCACCACCTTGGGTGAATGAGTCCCACCTAGATCTTTTGGTCCCAAACTTGATTTCACATATTTCTAAGCATTTTTAAAAATGGTCCCAAAAATTAAGCCTGGTGGGACTCATTCGCCACCTTGGGAAAATGAGTCTTGTGTGGCCCAAAATCAAAATTAATTCAAATTTCTGGTAGGATTTTATTCTCTTAGATCTGATGTTGGCTTGTAGTATTGTAGTTTCAGGAATTCTTGCATAATTGAGTATAAATACAAGCTTCTTTCATTCATTTTTCACCTAGCAAGTTGAATGAGAATTCTTATAGAAAGTTTGAGTTCACAAGCATTAACAAGAGAATTCAAGAGAATTCAAGGGAAGATTATCAAGCATTTTAGAGCAACATTCAAGCATCAATCATAATGTCAAATATTTCATGCATCATGTTTGTTATTGAGCTAACAATTGTGATGTAGGATTTTATGATTCAAGCAAACACTTCATTCAAGATCTATCACCCTCAAGGAAGATTCAAGATCTACATCCATTGGATCCACTTCATACATGTTTGAGCTTCTTATTACTAGGGTTTGGTGAGTTGCAACATCTTATTTTTTTCATTTATCATTCTCCATTCATATTTCATTCTATTTCAAGGTTTAATTACCAAGGGGTTTGACCAAGGAAAACCCCTATTCACTAACCCAACAACATTTTTTTACCTCTCCTTTGTGTGTGATTTACAGGTCTAGGTTGCAAATTTCTTAAGGAGCAAGAATGAAGAAAAGTTGTCAAAGTTGTCATCAAGCCTTGGAGAACATTGGAGATCACCTACAGGTTGCAAATCAGGGTTTGAGATCTGGAAATCAATTAGGAAGGACAAAGAAAACTAAGAAGAGCAAGATCAACCTTTGAAGCTTCAAAAAATCCTAACTAGACTAATTCGCCACTTTTGGCGAATGAGTCCTAGTTCCAGTCAAAATTCAATTTTTTGCAAGTTCGGATACCCATTTGGCAGATTCTTATTTCCACACAATTTTCCAGATTTTGGACTAATTCACCCAACTTGGTGAATGAGTCCCATTCAGAATTAAAGGTATAATTTCCAATGTTTCAGAGCTCCACTCAGTCATTTCCAGATTCCCAGGTGCACACATTCTTTTTTGTAGTTTTTTGTGTTGTTTCATTTACTTTTCTAGATTATTTCATATGTCATTGCATTGAATTAGGGTTTAGTATTGCATCTTGCATTTCATTTTTCTTTCCAAGTCTAAACTTGGTGGTGAACCCCTTATTAGCTTATATTCATCCCCTAGAACAACCCTCTTGCAAGATCTCTTTCTCCTTTGAATTGATATCTCAAGGGTTCGTTCTTGAGTGAAAGTTAGTGAAAATAGTCCTTCTAGGTCCTAAACCCTAAGTAGGAAAGAAAAAAAAAATAGCCTTTCAATCATCAACACTTTTCAAGTCAATGGTCTTGTCACTTGTCTTATTTAGGATGTGTCCTTCCTAAAATTGGACATTGTCATTTTTCAACTTTGACATTTTCCTTATACAGGATGTCTTTTCTGAAACCAGGCATGGTCAATTTGGTCAATCAATTTGGTCAATTATTCAATATCATCAATTGGTCAATCCTATCAATCAATTTGGTCAATTAATCAATCCATCTAGTCAAACAATCAATCAATCAATTGGTCAACCTTATCAATCAATCAATATTGTCACTTAATCAATTTGGTCAATCAATCAGTCAAACTTTTCAATTAATTGATCAATCAATCTTGTCAATCCTATCAACAAACACTATCTTTTGGAAAATGATCTAAATTGTTGTTAATTCTATTGGTCTAGTTTGTCTTATCTTTTTTATTTGTCTTTGGTCATGTTACTATGTGCCTCGAGGATGTCCCACGGAGGATTTAGAGGAGCGATGATGGATCATGACCTCTTTTATTTTGCTTGTTGTTTGTGGTTTGTCTTGGTAAAAAGACTAGGGAAACTAGGGTCCTAGTATGAGTCATGGCATTCCTTGTTTGTTCAATGACTATCTATTTCTTGCAAGTGGTAACATTGCACACCTTGGTCTATGTCATACCATAGACTTTGTGATCCATTTGCTATAATTTTGTCACCCAATGATGATAAACATGCAAGTTAACATCTATAAGGCAAGAATTTCAATCCCCTTTTCATTTGACTAACTTTGCATTAACACCCATCGTCTCCATACTAACATCCATCTTCTCTACGCATCTTCCATTTGCAATCATCCTGATGGCATCCTCTGACACACAAAAATATCTTGCATATATAATCATATTAGAAGCATCATAGGAATCACCATAATCATATTAGCTCATTCATAATGCATTAGAAAATACAAAAAACATAAATTGCATTTCATCATAAGCATCCATATAAGCAAAAAAAAACTATGCATCATACATCCATAATGCATCAAAACATATAGAGTCATCCCATAATCATATAAATGCATAATATCATCATATCATCATCCCTCATATAGAAACATGCATAATAAATGACACATCACATAGTCATTGCCAAAATCATGTATCTCACATATATATATCAAAAATTAGTGTCATAATACAATATCAAGATGAATCTCAAAAATGGAGCTCGTTGGCTCAATAAAAAATATACGTCTTAGTGTCTAATATGTGAACCAAAATCAATCATTCATACTGATCTAATATGTCAAATGTTAAGTCCAAACCCTCATGTGAACATCTTGAAGGTCCATAAGTTGAATTCTTTCACTGTCAAAGCATCAAAATTGCTTTTCGGAATAATTTCTCAATTTTTTTGGAAATTTGAAAAAAAATCAAGGGGGCATGAATCTATCATGTCTTCATGGGGCATGCCAAGGCATGTTTTGAACTGATTTTTCTTAACTATTCTTTGACACAACGCTCAGAATCACATTATGTCAAAGAGGGGCAAAATTTAGACATTGAAAAATGTCTTGGTCTGCAAACACCATTTTCCCACATTAATTCTTCTTCCCTGCATAATTGAATAATTTTGATTTTGATTATTTGATTATTGTCTAAAGTCATATCGTTCTATTAATTAAATAATTCATGTTTATTTAATTATTTATTTATTTTAAAACTATTTATTTATTTTTCCCCTATAATTAAATAAATTTATATTTATTTAATTATTCATGTTCCTATTTTCTATCTATAATTAGATAATTATTATTAATTGTTTAATTATTCATTAGCCTTTTCTTCCATAATTAAACTAATTCTATTTGTTTAATTATTTCTCGCTTTTCCCTCCACTATTAAATAATTATTTTAATTATTTAGTAACTTGTCTTTTTCCTCCACTTTTTAATAAAATAATTGTTTCCAAATATTTTAAAAAAAATCAGCTTTTCCCTCTATTATTAAATAATTATTTTAATTATTTGGTAACTTGTCTTTTTCCTCCACTTTTAATGAAATAATTGTTTTCAATTATTTTAAAAAGTCAGCTTTTTCCCTCTTCTTCTATAATTAAATAATTGTTTTTATTATTTAATCATTTGCTTTCCCTCTTAAATTAAATAGTTTTATAATTATTTAATTTACTCTTTTTCCATACCAATCTTCTTTTTTATCTCAATTAACCTCCACCTTTGATAAGGTTTTATTTCCTTTTAATCTCTACAGTCCATCCTTAACTAAACCTTATTTCTACCCTAACCCTATTTTCTTGCTTCTCAAAGCAATCTCATCCATTGATCTTTGTCATTCAAATTTGGTTTTCTATAAAAGAGACCTATCCTTGTCATTTCAACCACTATATCCAAAGTTCTTGCTATCTTGTCATTGTCACTTGCAGGCACTCAAAAACTTTGAAATCTAAGGGAAAGCTTGCACATTAAGCAAAATGGAGGAGATGCAAGGAAGATGAACCAACTTCAACATGGGGAGTTTAGCTTAGTTTTGTTATTCATTTGCTTTTCATGTTGATTGTACTTTCTTATTTGGATTGTGATTTAGTCTTAGATTTTAGGTAGAGTGGTTGCTACTTGGTCTTAGCCTTATTTATTCATGAATTTTAACCCTTCCTACAGGACCAATAGAAGAAATAGAGCATTGCTCAATTTTCTTATTTTTTCCTCAAGTGATTTTACTTTCTAAAATGGATTGATTTAGTTATTAGCAATCAAGATTTTTAATTTATGTTTTATTGAATCATTAATTTTGTTTCTTTTTTAGGTGGAAAAGTGTTCATAAAATCTATTGATGCATCTAGGAAAACCAAAATGGTCAAATTCCTTTGTGAAGCCTTAGAGGGAGTCTTGGCTAATGTAGGTGAGGAGAATGTGGTGCAAATAGTTATAGATAATGCAACAAATTATGTTATTGCAAGTAGATTGCTGATGGATAGGCATCCATCATTATTTTGGACTTCTTGTGCCGCTCATTACCTTCACCTCATATTGGAGGATCTTGGCAAGGTTATATGGATTAAAGCATGTGTGGAGACAACAAAATTCATATATAATCACACATGGGTCCTCAACCTAATGAGACAATTCACATGGCAGAAAGAGTTGGCTCATCCTGAGATAACCCGATTTGCTACCAATTTCATCACATTACAATCCTTATTGTAGTCAAAGGGATCTTTGAGGCACATGCTAGTTAGTGAGGAGTGGACTTCCTCATCATATGCTAAGATCAATGCAGGGGAATATGTGGCAAATTGGGTTTTTGATGAGCAAGGATTTTGGGTACCTACTATGGAGATTGTAAAGGTAAACACAATTAGTAATTAGTTTACTAATTCTATATTATATTTTCATTCTTATTTTTATTTTATTTGCTTATTTTTTTTACTCTTATGCTAAGGTTTCACAATAATTGTAGTTCATAGATCCCTCCACAATGGGCTACATATATGAGGGCATGGATAGGCCCAAAGAGGCCATTAGATCCATTTATGGGGGATTTGATGATAAGTATTACCCCATTTGGGAGATCATTGATAGATGATGGCACCTCCAGCGTCACAAGCCCCTACATGCCAACTTTTTTTCTATAACTTGTACGAACAAACAGACTATTCCATCACATCTGTATGGGTACGTTTATGCAAGTGATGGTCCTCTTTTGCATCCAAACACGTTGAATCACCCTAAACTACATTGGACCAGTGATTTCCCTTAAGAGTCCAAAGTCCAAAAAGGCAGCAATCTTTGATGGGCTATTACCCCAAAACTGCGATGCTTATAGACTCTCCACTAGAGGAAACATGATTGTGTTGGGACATTATTCAATAACCTCTCTCAGTTTTTGCTATCTCAGATGTGTTTTCCTATGGTGACAAGTTTTCAGTTGAGGAAAAAGTTGTCAGATGCAAGCAGTGTAAAGTTGCAAAGTGGTGCAACTTTCGTTCTACAACTCGTAGGACAAAACAAATTGTTCCAAAACATTTGAATGGGTACGTTTATGCTAGGGATGGTCCTCTTTTGCACCCAAATACGTTGAATCACTCTGAGCTACATTGGACTGATGATTTCCCTTAAGAGTCCAAAGTGTTAAAAGACAACAATCTTTGAAGGGATATTTCTCAAAAACCGTGATGATTATAGACTTTTTTTTGAGGCTATAACATCATGTTAGGAGCCTCTACAATAACCTCTCTTTTTTTTTGTTATCTCAGAGGCATTTTTCCGTAGTGACAAGTTTTCAGTTGAGAAAAAAGTTGTTAAATACAAGTAGTGTAAAGTTGCACAATGGTGCAACTTTCGTTCTACAACTCGTAGGACCAAACAAACTGTTCCAACACATTTGGATGGGTACGTTTACGTTAGGGATGGTCCTCTTTTACACCCAAATACGCCAAATCACTTTGAGCTACATTGGACCGATGATTTCCCTTAAGAGTCCAAAGTGTTAAAAGACAACAATCTTTGAAGGGCTCTTTCTCAGAAACCATGACACTTACAAACTCTCTGTCTGAGGCTTTTGGATCATGTTAGGACCCTTTACAATAACCTCTCTCATTTTTTTCTATCTTGGAGGTGTTTTCCCGCAATGACAAATTTTTAGTTGAGGAAAAAGTTGTCAAATGCAAGCAATGTAAAGTTGCAAAGTGGTGCAACTTCATTCTGCAACTCATACGACCAAACAAACTATTCCAACATGTTCGGATGGAAATTTTTACGCTAGGGATGTTTCTCTTTTGCACCTAAATACGTCGAATCACTTCGAGCTACATTAGACCGACAATTTCCCTTAAGAGTCCAAAGTGCTAAAAGGGAACAATCTTTGAAGGGCTATTTCTTGGAAACCATGATGCTTATAGACTCTCTGTCTGAGGCTATGGGATCATGTTGTGACCCTCTACAATAACCTCTATCATTTTTTGCTATCTTGGAGATGTTTTCCTGCAGTGATGAGTTTTCAGTTGAGGAAAAAGTTGTCAAATGCAAGCAATGTAAAATTGCAAAGTGGTGCAACTTTCATTTTGTAACTTGTACGACCAAACAAACTATTCCAAAAAATCATGATGGGTATGTTTACGGTAGGGATAGTCCTATTTTTCATCCAAATACGCCGAATCACTTTGAGCTACATTGGATCAGCAATTTCCCTTAAGAGTCCAAAGTGCTAAAAGACAACAATCTTTGCAGGGCTATTTCTCAGAAATTGTGATGTTTACAGACTCTTTGTATGAGGCTATGGGATCATATTGGGACCCTCTACAATAACCTCTATCATTTTTTTATATCTTGGAGGCATTTTCCCACGATGACAAGTTTTTAGTTGAGGAAAAAGTTGTTAAATGCAAGCAGTGTAAAGTTGCAAAGTGGTGTGACTTTCGTTTTGCAACTTGTACAACCAAATAGATTGTTCCAACACATCTGGATGGGTACGTTTATGCTAGGGATGGTCCTCTTTTGCACCCAAATATGTTGAATCACTCTGAGCTACATTGGACCAATAATTTCCCTTAAGAGTCCAAAGTGCTAAAAGACAACAATCTTTGAAGGGTTATTTCTTAAAAACCATGATGCTTACAGATGCTCTATCTAAGGCTATGGGATCATGTTGGGACCTCTACAATAACCTCTCTCATTTTTCGCTATCTCAGAGGCGTTTTCTCGTGGTGAAAATTTTTCAATTGAGGAAATAGTTGTCAGATGCAAGCAGTGTAAAGTTGCAAAGTGGTGCAACTTTCATTTTGTAACTCATATGACCAAACAGACTGTTCCAACACGTCTGGATGGGTGCATTTATGCTAGGGATGGTCCTCTTTTGCATCCAAATATGCATAATCACTTTGAGCTACATTGGACCAGTGATTTCCCTTAAGAGTCCAAAGTGCTAAAAGACAACAATCTTTGAAGGGCTATTTCTCAAAAACCGAAACTCTTACAGACTTTATGTCTGAGGCTATGGGATCATGTTGGGACCCTCTATAAAAACCTATCTTTTTTTATATATCTCTAAGAATTTTTCCTTTAGTGTCAAGTTTTCAATTGATGGAAAAAGGGTCAGATGGATGTGATGTAAAGGTGCAAAGGGGTTTAGAGTTCGTTTTGTTCCTCGTGAGTAAGTGAAAAAGTGATTCATTTACTCAAATACACTTAAGTTGTGAACTTCACACATGAATACAAATTATACGCATTAAAACATGTAGGTCATAAAGTATACATTAGAATACTCAAATGCACTTAAGTCATGAACTACACACATGAATAGAAAGTATACACATTAAAACATCTAGGTCATAAAGTATACATTGGAATACTCATAAGTGACAAAGTATACACATAAGTTATAAAGTATACACTTGAATACACGTAAAGTGTACACAATATGCACGATATTATCATTTAATAATTGTTATCAAATATAGGATTTACAAAATGCCACATAGGCATACAACAAACAACCCTAATACATAGTCATTTCCTAGTAAGGGAAGAAAATAGAGCACAATTGTCTTCATGATCGGCACAGTCTTCCACAAGAGTAGCATGTTGACATTTTGGAGTGACAAGCACCTATACAAACCATCAAGGTAGCGGTCAAACTACATGCAGTAGAAAAGATGCTTAGAGTAACAAATCTATAGTATTCTAAACAACCTAATTGATGATGAAATGGTAATGCAAACTATAAAAGACACTTACAATAATAAATCTACATTATTGTAGTATATCGCATACCTCTCCTAAAGGATCAAAGTTGGCTATTGTTGCAGCTGGTCCAAGATCTATCATGCTAGGAACATCGCAATATACTTCAAATGAGAAATCTATTTTGTCACAATAGAAATGATGCTTAGAGTAACAAATCTATATTATTCTAAACAACCTAAATGATGATGAATTGGTAATGCAAACTATAAAAAATACTTAGAATAACCAATCTATATTATTCTAATCTATCGCATACCTCTACCAAAGGATCTGAGCTAGCTATTGTTGCAGCAACTCCATGATCAATTATGTTAAGAACATCGCAATACACTTCAAATGAGAAATCTATATGGTCACAATAGAAAAGATGCGTAGACTAAAAAATCTATATTATTCTAAACAACCTGAATGATGATGAATTGGTAATGCAAACTATAAAATATGCTTAGAATAACCAATCTATATTATTCTAAACAACCTAAATAATGAACCTTAGTAGATAAACAATATCAAAATATGATGAACAATATCATACATGTCCCATACAACAAATGATATGCTACTCAAGTGTGCCTGCAGGGTCATCTCTTACCTTCATAGTTTCCATTAATGTTTCATGGTCAACACTACTAATTGTCCATAGTTTTTTTTGTTTTTGGTCTAGCATGATGTCTCAATAACTTAACATTTGTTGCTATAACAAGGTGTGAATACATCAAAATGGTTTTGTGTTTCTCATAGTCTTCAAATGCAGGTACGTCATTCTTTCTAATTATAGATGTTCGCAACCAAGTTTTGAAAACAACAACTGAACCTGTGTGATCATAACTTTTTTATCAACATCTAAATATACTCAGAATAACAAATCTATATTATTGTAAACAACGTAAATGATTGGTCGTGTCCATAAAAGGATATACAAGTCATGGAAAATCCTAACCTGGGAATTGGACATTCCAGCAAGTGACTAATATCTTCTTATGGTCATTCATTTACATTGTCAAACCAGGGAACATATACTTGAAATGGAGTGGCACTCTATGTGCACTAAGAACCAGTTTCAGTCATGATTTACCAAAAATAAATGCGTGAAAGGAAGTCTACTTATGCTAAAGGAATGTAATGTGAAGCATTCTAAACTTAATCAAAGTAGAAATCATGACGACTATGACTAAGAAACAAACTATGAACTGACCTTATGGTGCAGGAACAAACACAGGGATGGATTCCTGATGCTACAGGAACAATATAAGACTGAGTTTGTGCTGAAAATTTCAAAAATGAAATCTAACTTATGATCAACAAGAAATAAACAACTAACTAACTAACTACATATACTTACTAAGTGGGCCCCCTTAGCAAGCATCAACTAGTTATGCCAGAATTGAACTCAGAACTTCATCAACTTTTATTCATAAACTTAGAATGATGTACATTGTTCCACTTATATGAAAACTAACAAAAAAAACTATCTCTTATTATAATACTAACTTTTACATAGTCTACTTGCTCACTCGCGCAGGAGGAACACTGATTTAAACCAGAAAAGAAACTAACTACCTAACTCTAACAAAGAAAGACGTGGACATAAATGTATCATGAAACTGAGGAACAGACTTCTCATAAATGAAAGCATATCCGTTCAACAAGATCCAGAGAGAATTTAGCATTCCACTCTTCCCAGATTAATGATCATTTAGATTTCTTCCCAACAACCTGGTCAAAGAGTCTTTGCTAGACAACTTCCTTGATGTCGTGCTGGTAATGGACTTTACTGTAGGACTGAGATCTGCTGCGCTTTGACTCGTTCATGCTCCCTTCGACAACGTGTGATGCTCATGGCAACAAAATTGAAAGAAAGCATGCATGGAAAATAACATGATACACATTCATTAATCACATATTAAATCTATTTCACTATTCAAAAACCACATGAAATATATACGTTATTCGGGAGGTCAAACAGGGTAATTAATAAGACACATAGAGATGTTAAGCTACAGGAATATAGGAATGTATTGCTACAGGATACTACCCCATTTCAGATAAAAAATCTTTAATCAAAGAGTTAAAACATCCATTAGCAATAAGAGTAAGGATATTAAAAATACATCATAGTACTCAAATTATGAGCATATTTTGAGCTCATCAACAATGATGAAATGGTAATGCAACCAAGTTTGAGAAACAAAAACTGAACCTGTAGGATACATGAAGCCATCATCATCTATCATTGATTGTGTTAGCTTTTTCTTTCCCTGTACACATCATGCCAACCAATAGTTTGATCCCTCTTCATTCCCCTTTGGTGCTACAACTGCATAGACATGTCCTGGTTGTACAAGATTTGAAAGATGATCGTAGTCAAGTGAACTTTCCATTACATCTTGTAATGAGGATTGTACTACAGATAAAGGGGTTAGGTACTATGTAATCCATGTATCTATCCACTCACTTGACTCACACTGATCCCAATCACATTGAATACAATTTTGACAAAAACAAGCCATCTCTTGTGTCCATATGGTCCATACACTCGCATCTAAGCTTCGAACTGAATGCATCTTTGAAGATTCTCTAATTGTTTGAAATTTTATTTTGTCTCCCATTGTGCCTTCCTCAACCAACCAAAAGAACCTACACACTTGTGAATCAAGTGTCCCTCCTCATGATAGTGCATAAGTACACCAATCCACAATAGAATGTGCATCACTGAATGTTGCACCACCTCCGATCTTCATTTGTTCCTTAACCAAAGCTCTCTTCACACATGCACCTACGCCATCATGCTCACCTTTTCCATTCCCAACTTCAAAAAAACTCCAAATATGTGGTACACCCCTCTCTATATGCATCCTACTTAACCAATAAAACATGTGAGCATTCTTAAATTACCATGTGCAGTTATCTGACCAAATAAAATGTTGAACCATTGCAATTCCTTTTTCCTGCAAGAACTCAAAAAAAATTTCAAAACAATGTTGTACAAACTCAGATGAATGAGATCTATAATCACTCATGTAAAAATGCTATTCCTTGATTATCTTTTTGTCCTCTTCTGTACTATCAGGGGCATGCCTATATGTTATGTGGACAAAAATAATAATTTGAATAGAATTATAATATTGTGATTGAACTTCATTTTGTGGTTGCAATGTGTAATTTTCTACAAAATCAACTATAGATACAATAGTTCCAATGGGGAAAGAAGCCTTACACATCCTGAATTCCCGATCCAACCACTATGACCTGTGGCTATGCCTTGCATACTTATAGAAAATATTTTTCTTAAAATCTGGAATAAAATCAGCAATACTTACCTCTTGCAACCAACTCGCATCTAGAACCCTCACCTCCACTCTTCAATGTGTATTTGATTGTCTCATACTTTTTTTTCTCAACAATTTTGTTACCAAAATCATGATTGTTGCCCTCATGAAAGCATGTTACAAACTTCGATAAACCACCACATTGCAAACACGTTTCATTTAAACAATCATTTCTATAAAATAAGCAACCATCACCTCTAATGCATAAAAATGAATCTAACAACTCCCTAGATGACTTGGGAAGTTACACTACATGACACTCCTGCAACATTTCATCAGTATGCATAGTAGAACAAATATGGCATAACAATTCATGATACATTGAAAACTCAACATGGTATTTAAAACATGTATTACGAACCTTAATAAGAACACAATAAAATGGCTTGCTCAAATCCCTTTGTGAGAGTTGCAAATGTGGATGTTCTTGAAAAAATTGTTTGTACAAAATTATTTGGCTACATTCCAAAAAAAATATAGGATGTAGTGTACAATCTCGATTACCAATTTGTAACTTTAAAACATCCTTTACATTCGATGATACTCTAGAGTGAGAATTCCAATATTGTTCAATTTTCATCTTTACATTATCAGTTAGCTTTTTATCAACACATGGAAGCCTCCCACTAAAATACCATGTATCATTTTGAAGAGCACTATCGAGTCTTCCTATTCTTGATAGTGCTCTATTCAATGTTTTATGATTTAAGTTAAAATCAATACAAGTTTTTTGGCATTGTGAAAGCGAGGTGTATGAGCTCTGCTAGGGTTTTGTGGTTTCTGCAGTTACTCTTGGCCCCTCTTGTGTCATATTGCACTTTCTATGCAGGAAACCCCTATTTTCTTGTGTACTACCACATTTACTATGGTTTTTTGTTTTAATATGCCTTCAATCGACTCTAACCTAGCAGTTCATGTTGGTGTTAGCAGTTCAACGACTCTGTTCAATGGCTCCTCCTCTGAACAAACGACCCCGAAAATTTGTTTTGAAAGCCTTTCATGAGGTAAGTGTTCTAAATCCCCAGCTGATGTGGTTTTACCTTTACCAGATTTTGATTCTGCTTGTCAATGGCTTGAGCAACATACCCTTGTGGGATATTTTGTTGGTAGGACTCCCCCTAAAAGTGTGCTTAAGGAATAGGTTAGCAAGGCCTAGGTCCCTCATGGGGTCCGCCTTGATATGGTCCAAAATTTAACCAAGGGTTTCTTTTTGTTCCACTTTGCAGAGATCAATCATGTTCAGGCTATCTTAGCCTAGGGTCCCTGGTATGTCAAGTCTTCTTTGCTAGTTTTCCAAGCATGGACCCAATATTTTGTTGTCTCAGATGACACCAAGTTGCAGGTCCTAATTTGGATTGAGTTTCCTAGTCTACCTTTGCCTTGTGTTCCTTTTTTGAATCATATTGCATCCTCTCTAGGGAGGGCCATTTGTATTGAGCCCGATAGGTTTTTCCAAGCCCGACCCCAAAAATGGGTTTGTGTGGAAGTGGACCCTTCCAAGGATTTGAAAGAATCCATTGATATTCAAATTGGAGCTCTCTGGCATACCCAGAAGGTCACTTATTTTAATCTTCCCAACATTTGTTATAGGTGTCAGTCTGTAGACCACAAGATTAAGGACTACCCTTTGGCAGTGCCTCGTACACCTTCTCCGCCATGAGATATTGAAAAGCCTCATTAGGAAAATACTTTTGCTACCAAATCTGATGAAAATGGACCACAGTTGCAAGCCAAAAAAATAATTCCACTGGTTCTGGGTCAACCTCTAAGGCCTCTAAACCATCGAATATAGTTTCAAACCCTACAGTGAAGGGGAAGGAAGCTCCTATCAGAGTTGATAATGTTTCAGTGTAGCCTAGGACAAAGACAACACCTCAACCTGCTTCCGTTATGATTGCTCAGTTGAACATTTCTCCACCCATGTTGGGAGCTCAAAGGTGGTTTCGTAGTCCTTCTCCACCATTGGAAGAAGGTGAATATGTGCAAGAAAAGCGTAGATTTTCCTCTCCTATTTAGATAGGGTTAGTTATGCCAGAGTTTTTTGCAAAATCATCTTTCTATGAATGAAGAGGAACCAAAATCCAACAATATGGAGGAGTTTCATTCATGAATTTCCTCTCATGGAATGTTCGAGGTCTGATAGACCTCTCTGGAAAGTATTCTCTTAGGGATACTTTGAGAAAATATTCTGGTATTGAAGTGCTTTATCTCCAAGAGGTTAAAATTTCTAGATTTTTTCTTGCTTCGGTTTGCCATTCTATTTGGCCAGTCAATAAAATGTTTTGCACTGCTCATGATGTTGGGTGTGGCGAAGCTATCACCCTTTTTTCCCCACGGTGGCATGCCTGTGTGGTTGATCACGAGTATGATCCCACTCATTGGCTCATCTGGATCCTTCTCAACATTGATAATAATTCCTTTTGGATTATTAATTTTTATGCTTCTAATGATGTTGTGGAACGTTCTTTTCTTTGGCGCTAGATTGTTGATTCATTGCTAGTTGCTACTTGGCTATTGTGTGGGGATTTCAATAGGGTTGAGATGGTGTATGACAAAGATGGCGCATTTCCATTCAGATGGGTAGTTGGTGAATGGGAGGCATAGTTTTACATGCGTAATAAATTGGGGCTTATTGATCCCAATATTGGTCGTCACCATTCTCATTCTCCCTGGCACACTTGGTGTAATTATAGGGCAAGTTCTGACAGGATATTTAAACGCCTTGATCGTGCCATGATCTCAACTCAATAGTTTTTCCCCTGTGACAGTTCTTCCCTTCCAGTTAAGTTGTTAGTGGAAGTGACTTTGTCAAATCACTTCCCCATTTCTTTTTGCATTGAATGGGAGACACGACAGCCTCGCACATGTAAAACTCAATTTTTTTTAATATGTCTTTTCTTTGCCATAAGCCTACTTTGACCCACATTCATAGAGTCTGGAATCTAGAGTGCAGGCTAGCTCATCATACAGGCTGGATTACATGGTGGAATGATGCTATCACTCACACGACTCGATTTATATGCATTTATGGATGCCAGCTAGCTATCTTTCACCAGTGGTCTTATGAGGCTACCACTTTTGACTTGCGCTTAGCTACCAAGGCTTTGGTGGCCAACCCATTTTCCCCTTCATTAAAAGTTAGGGTGAAAAAATTAAGGCACAAAAAGAAAGTTGCAGATAATTATGCTGCCAGAGGTGTTCAAATCAAAGCCAGGTTGCACTGGTTAAAATTTGGTGATTGTGCCTCTAAAATTTTTTTCTGGACCAGCGTGCCAGGTACTCATCCCCAGGCAGTAAAAAAATTATAGATGGAATCTAGGTGCTCTCTAAGCTTCCTGGCATTCTCCAAACCTTTGTGTGCCATTATAAATAGGTTTTCACTGCACAGGAATCCACACCTGTGTGACAGCAAGCCCTCTAGGATTGCCTTGTTGTTGTGCGAAATAGGCTTTCCTTAGCCTAAAGAAATTTTTGTGATCAATTGTTAACACTAGATAATCTCAAGAAAGTTATTCATTCCATGGTTGATAACAAATCCCTAGGGATCAATGGATTTCCTTGTGAGTTTTACAAGGCCCTTTAGGATTTTGTTGGGAAAGATCTGCATCATGTTTACTTAGAGGCTTTTCATGCTAATTCTCTAGGTAATTTAATAAAAAAGGAAATATTAAATTCATACCTAAGACTGGAGATCCTAAGGATATTTGTAACTGGAGGCCTATTACGCTTCTCAATGTCTCCTACAAAATCATCGCCAAAGCTTTGGCTATGAAGATATGCCATATTTTACCTTAGATTGTGCGCCTAGAGAAAACAGGGTTTATCAAATCCAAGTTCATTCTAGATAATATTATTGTCGTGTGGGAAGGTATGGAGTGGGCTAGATGATCAAACCAAAAGGCTATTTTTCTAAAAATTGATTTTTCCAAAGCCTATGACCGCATTGAATGGCCTTTTCTTCTTTCTATGTTACAAGATTTGGGATTTGGGCCCAATTTCATTCAAGTTGTACATATGCTCTTATGGATGCCTCTACTTGTATCACCATTAATGGCTACCAATCCTCTACCTTTGGGCTCTTTCATTCCATTTGGAAAGGATTCCCACTTGCCCCCTCTTCGTACGTGCTCACTGCTGAAGGGTTTGGTTACCTTTTGGCCAACACAATTTCTTAATAGTGTTTCAAGGGAATTTTGCTACCTAACTCTTAGGCCCAACTAGTTAATGGTCATTTTGTTGATGACTCTTTCCTCACTCTTCTAGAGGATGAAGATAATATCAAAGTGGCCCTGGAATGTCTCAATATTTTTTTCCTTGCTTCCGGCTCTACCATTCAATGGCACAAAACTTTGTGCTACAGACAGTCTATTCTGCCCACTCCTTCCTGGTTTCAATAGTATGGTTGGAAGTCAATTGGGCGAGGAGAATTTTTTTGATTCTTGGGAATTCCCTTTGCCTTCTAGGTGTCTTCAGTCGAGCTATGGCAAGCTATTCTTTCCATAGTTGAGAAAAAACTCACTTATTCAATTACTAAGCCCCTCTTTTTGGAAAGGAAACTTTAGGTGTGCTCCAAAGTTCTCGCGGCCACTCAAGTTTATTATTCTTCCTATTGGGCCCCTTCTAAAGCCACCTATGGCAAGCTTGAAAAGTTACTCTGGGACTTCCTTTGGGCTTCTACTGAATCACATAGAGGGTTTCACCATGTCGCCTGAGAATTTGGTTTCCTTCCCAGAGACTCTGGAGGAATTGGGCTACTCTCCACTCAATAACAAGGCACTGCCTTATGTGTGAAATGGATAATTCAGGCCCTTACCAAAGATGAGGCCTTGAAAATTCTCCTCAGGAATTATATTCAATCAGACTTTCCTGCTCACATACTCACCTGGAAGGGGATTGGCTTTCAAACCCTTTTGGTTATGGAGGAACTAGTTCAAATTATGGGGACTTTTTTTGCTAAAAACATTTGGAGAGCCTGGGAGGTAGTTAAACCCTGGCTCTCTTGGGCTAGTTCTGGTTTCCGTGATAGGCTTTCGCTCAACCAACAGAATGTTTGGTGGTCTCCTCTTTTTTCTAGCAATGGTCAGCCTCTGGCTAAATCGCCTTGGCTTAAGGCACTTAGATTCCACAAGTAAGGTATTCAGACCTTACAACATATATTTCACAGACCCACAAAGCGTATCATGCCATGGGAAGACTTTTGTGCCCTATACAGACTTCAAAACTAGGGTCATGCAACTTATGATGGTCTGGTGAATGTTATTCCTATAGAAATGCTTCATAAGGTGGGAATTCATGGGTCCAAGCCCTGGTAGAAGGACTGGAAGTGATACCTAGACACCCCTTTTAGGAATTACAAGCTTAGGCTTGGTTATAGGTGGCTCTCACCACATTTTCCTATGATTTATGGTGTGAACTAGAGGTGGCTTCTTCAATCTCCTGCTCATGTCTGGAATAAAAGATTTCCTACCACTTGGTCTGGAGTGTTGAGCTCAAACTTGCCCACTTTGCTTGTGTATTCTTTTCCAAGGCTTGCCTATGGGTTCTCAACTTGTTCACCTGGGGGTCTAGGACCCTCGTTGCCTTTTTTGTCAGAAATTTGAGTCTTTTAAGCATCTCTTTTAGTTTTGTCCCAGAGCCCAATAGTTTTGGACTTAGATTCATGACTTCTTTCAACCTTTTAGACCGGAGCCCTTTTCCTGGCATATGGTTCTACTGGGAGACTCACCCAAACTTCCAACTAAGTATACCCAGCTTTGGCACACTTTTAGGGTGGAAATAATCTTCAAAATCTAGAAAGATAGAAATTCTTGTATATTTTCTCACACTCAAATGGATAAAAAATGTTTCATTATATTCTAAAGCTATTATTTGTTCTAATGTGCTCTTACAGATTCAGGTGCAGATGAATAAAATTGCACTTGAAGTTGCTCACCTACAAGTGCTTTTGGATCACTAGGGAAATGCCTCATGATTAATTGCTTGGGTGCCCGCTTCACCCACCTCCTCTCGTGCCCGGCAGCGGAGTGGCTCTGCATGCCCCCGCTCTCAACCTCCTCTTTGGAAGGGATTTCACCCTCCCCAATGGACCTTCTCTCCTCTGCCTCGGGTTGGCCAGGGGTGGCCTTTTGGCAGTTCTTCAGGGAGTGGTGGTGGCGGTTTCAAGTGGCCCTCTGATGACACTCCTGCCTCTAGCTCTAGTTGGCCAAACTCTAGTAAAATCTTTCCATGGCTTGCGCTTGCAATCTCCCCTCAATGCTAGGAAGATAAATATAAAGATAAAGAAGTTGATGATGATTGGGGTCCTCCTCCTGACATCACTCTAGACCCCGCTGATGTATGGGGAAAGAAATTGGATGATAGAGACCCTCCTAGCATTGTTGGCATTGCTTTGTCTACTTAATGGTGTTTTTTATGTTTGTAATCATGAACTTTTGGGCTAGGCCCATGTGACTAGTTAATTTTTTGGCTTTTTTGGGCGTTGCCCATGTGACTCTTGGGGTTTGCCTTCTTACCACCTGTTATGCCTTGCATAACCACCCCATTTTAAATTTAATTAAAAGGGGACCCTCTTTTGCTTTTGCTCTTTGTGTTTTGCCCCCTTCAATTTTGAGGTTTTTGTTTTTCCTTGGCATGTGCTTAATATGCTTATCTTGCTTGCCCAAGTGTTTTTCCCAAGTTAAATATTGAAAATCTTATGTTTTGGGCATAGTTTGGGTTCTTACCCTAGTTCAGGATTTTTTGGTCTGTTCGGATTTTCCTAGATTTCTTTCAAACTCTGATTTTTGCTATTGTTCAGGTTTTTGAGCCAATTCAGGATTTTTCGCCCCATCTGGATATTCTTGGATTGCGCTCGAAGTCTGACTCAGGCTATTTTACGCTAAGTTCAAAGATTTCTCACCTTTGCGGAATTCTGCCTAGTTTGTATTTTTTCAGATTCTGTTTCGCAGTCGAGTTCTCAAATTTCTCCATTTCGTCTTGTCTACACCATTACTGCACCTGGGTAAGATTTATGAGGTTGAATTTGAAGGGATTTGGGATCACTTGCTCTCATCTTTGTTGTGCATTTATTCTTACATCTAGGATTGCATGAGTTAAAGCTCGAATTTCTTGATTTGCTTATTGGTGCATGAATTTCTAGTGTTTCAAGTTGATTTGGTCACTAGGGCATCCGAGTTAGTAGATCATTACGTTTATGGTTGAATTCGATCTATTCATGGGTTGCATTTGGGCTCGAGGATTCTCAATGCTTATTTGGTATTTCACCCTAGTTCATTCAGTCAAAGCATTCAACTATATCTCATGTTGATGAGACACTAAATCGTGTCTCCCCAATGCTATAGTGTCTGATCACACATTTCGTCAGCAGGAGTCACATCAATATGCATCTGGAGCGGCTCTATCGGTGAGACATCTATCGTCATCGTGAGATCCTTCCGACTGACCAAAGGTCACACCGATCTTTGGGTTTTTGCCTAACTTCGGGATTTTCCTATCTGGTCGGATTTTCCCGGATTCCTTCATCTACCCGGTTCCCTTCAGTTTTTCGAAGTTCAAAGTTCTAATTCTTCGCGAAATTTCGGTCTGGCTGGATTTTTTTGGATTTTCTGCCAAATCTTTGAGTGACTTGAAATTTGGTGAAATGGATGATTCTAGTGATAAATTCTTATGTTTCCATGCTTTAATTTGGTAAATTGCACATTAATTATGCATTATTTATTTATTTTATTAATCCAATTGCTCACATTGGTGCCTCATCGGGAGAATCCGCTTGGTTCAAAATTTTCCAAAATTCTTTCTAGGTTGGTTTTCCCCAATTAGCTCAAAATTCCAAACTTCTCAGTGTTGATTCTTAGGGGTTGATTTAATAGTTTTATCATGATTTTGAGCTAACACTTTGATGAAATGTTGTCAACAATTGGATTCTCACATTAGTGTTTGATGAATGCAGGTTGAGTCAGGCAAGGCAGCAACTAGAAAGGTTAAGAGAGACACAAAGGGATCATCCATCTCTAAAGCAAAAGAAAGAATGAAGTTGTATGTAAAAAGTAGGATTCCTAAGGGTGAGATGACATCAGCCTTGTTTTAGGTTTTAGATCCGAATGTGAGCACCCTACTGCGAAGGACTAAGGCTATCATGGGATACAGTGGTTGGGCACTAGTTGGATGACGCAACAGCCTACAGTGTGATCATTAATGAATATCAATCCAACAAGAGACTAGGACAATGCAATGAGGCAGTTGGAGAATGATATTAATGCTATTGAATGGCAAACTAGGGTTTCACCTATGCCACTTACGAACAACTTACAGAGGACGTTCTTGGTGATGAAGGCTAGAATGGAGCAAGGTATGGGCAATGTGGGGGAAGTAGTTAATGCAAAGCCACATCAAAATTTGTGCTTCCTCATTGTTTCACTTTTTCTCTTCTTCACGCATTTTGGTCTGAGTTACGTGGGAGATACTGGGCCGATCTGGTCGGTGCCCTTGTATTTAATGCATGTTGACTTTGTTTCAAATTCTTCTAGGGCTGACTTGTTCTGTGACCGACTTATTATTGTAAACCCTAAACTAGGCCGATGCCTCTAACGCGTTTTATAAATATGGCATTCCATGTCTTTTATAAGGGTTAGAGGGTTAGAGATTGAATGTTAGAGTGAATTTAACATTAGAGCAGAAGTAGAGTAGGAATTAGAAGTCATTTCTTTCTGAGTAGACATTGTAATACAAAAGACTTGAATTGTTGCTATCTTTGGGGATTTGATACAACTTAAGACATTGTGTTCTTGGTGAATTCATTGTGTTGATCTATCTTGCATGATTCTTGCTATTTATCTTTTGTTAAGAAGTTCAGTAGGAGAAAGAGGTGATGTATCTTCCATATTTTCTTAGCATAGGTGGAGATAATTTGAAGACATGGTTTTCTGTACATTGGTGATCTTTCCAGATTTGTAAATGTTGCTTATCTATTTCATTGACAGTAGGTGCATCCATATTTAAACCTTCTTTATATTATGCTCTAGAATGGTATTCATTTTGGGTTAATCATTTGATTTGAAAAGATTTCAAGGAATGCAATTTTATCTTATGTTTTGGTTGAATGATGATTTGCAATCTACTGTTAAAGTTTGCACTGTGAATGAATGAAATTTTGTATCAATTATAGGTTAATTTTATTTTGCAGTTCTAGTTTAGGAATTCCTTGGAAGGTAACAAGTTTGATTAGTTGAATGAATAAACATTATTTTTAGTTTGAAAACCTTGATCTATATTTTTCTATTTCTTTAAAACCCTTGGTTAAAGTAGGTGTAGATAGATGTTTGATCTTGCAACAATCTAGAAGCTCAAAACCAGCAGGCCCCTTGAACATTATAGCCATATTGACCACTTCGTGAAATAGCAATGTTGTGAACCAACATCAAAGATCTTGGGAGGTGATTAGTTTGATTACTGATTATATTTTTCAGGAGAGGTGAGATACTTTCACTTTTATCTTACATGTATGTTGTGGGTCAATTTGGTACATCAACAGGAAACTGGTGCTAGAGGGAGGGCTAGCAGAGAAAACTAGATAACATTAGGTTTTTCTCACCAGAGAGGTCCCATAGAGTTCTTCGATCAACTAAAAACCCACCACCTTTGATAGAACTCGAGATCCCAATGAGACACAAGATTCATAGGGAAACCATTCTACCACCCTTGTCAGCTCCGCTCACTCCACCAGGCTTTTCACCAATACCTGAGTGGATACCCGTGAATCCACCACCAAATCCACCTCAATTGCCATTACAGCTCATTTAGCCCATCCAACAGCTGGCTCAATCCCCACCATTGCCACCAATGGAATTTTTTGTGAATAATCCTTCAACATTGGGGACTATTCCTAGAGGCTTTCACGATATGCCTAAGAATCCTGAGATATTTTGTCCCAAATACATTCATGGAAAATCAAGGAGTTATGAGGAGCACATACAAGCTTTAAGGACGCTTGTACCAGAGCCCAGATAGCTCACCATGATGTGGTTTGTAGGTTGTTCCCTTATTCCTTAGGGGCTATGGCGTACAACTAGTACCTTAATCTTCCACAAGGTTCTATTCTGAGCTGGACAGATTTGGAGAATGCTTTCATTAATCAATTTGGAGTTTATGTGGATCCAGCCATTTTGTTCCATCAGTTTGCTACCATTAGGAAGGAGCCATGTGAATCACTGCCCTTGTTTAATACAAGGTTTTAAAGAATGTATAGGAGATTGCAGGATCCCTATCTAGTTGCTGAGAATAGTGCCATTCAGGCATATTTTAGAGTTATAGACCCTTTGCTTGGCTTGTTCCTACAAAGGACTTATCAGCTGGCAGACATTGATTCTCTGTCTAAAGTTTATCATCTAGCCATCAAGCTGCAACAACAAACTAGCTCTCAACAAGGGAACTTGGGAGGAGGTTTTCCTTCTATGGGGTATCAGATGCCTAACCCAACCCCTTTATTCAATACTATCCCAGGGATGTCTCCTTCCCATTATGGACCTATGTCCAAGTTGCTGACTCAATCTCTCGTTCCATTCTTTGCCAATGGAGCTCCTAACTTCTCTCAACAATCACAAGATCGTCACAATCCACATGGTCATCATAATCAAACTGGAATACCAAATCCTATTGGTAAACCACCTGTTGCTAAGAATGTTGAGAGTGAAAGGATAGTTCAACTTACAAATGAGGTGGAGACCCTAAAGAAAACTTTGTCTCAAGTCACAAATGACATGGCTCAACTTAAACTGAACCCCTCTCAGAACCAATGTAATTACCCTAATCATAATAATAATAATAAGGGTAATTATCAGAACAACAATAATCACAACCAGAGGAATTATCAAGGCCAAAACTTCCCTAACCAAGGCTATCAAAATCAAAATAGAAGATATAACTAGAGGCCTAATAACAATAGACAATGGAACATAGGGCCAAATAATGGTGGGGTTTCTCACAAATATCAAGCTAATGAGGACATGCCACATACTGCAAATGTGGTTGACCTCAATTTTATGACTAACTGGTACAAGCTGCATGATATTGCAACTCATTCTGAGGTGAACTATCCTAAAATGGAAAAGGTTGTGAAGATGGCATAGGAAGATGCCCAAACCTTCCAAGGGAATTCAAATAAAGGAGGTGGCTTAGTGGATATAACAATGGCTTATGACCTCTTTGAAGAAGAATTTTCATTCCCAATGTAGAGTGAGAATGAACCAGAGGAAGATGTGTATGATGCCCAAGCCTTTCAGAAAAAGGGAGGACACTTCCTAAAAAACTAGAATAAGGGTTTGTTCACTACATTAGCACCACCTAACCACATGGTGCCTCCGAATCGGATTTCTGATAACAACCCTCCCCCACCGAAGGGTCCGCCTGACTTCCCTAGCAAAGGTAATTCATCTGGTGTTTTCAAATATAATGCAAGTTATAACACAAGATTTGATATTGTTTTTGAGATGTAGAAACATAAAACCTCTTTATCATACTTTGACATCCTAAAATGGTGCCCTTCCTAATGATATATAGTGTTGAAAGCTTTGGAAGAAGCTGATAAATCAAAAGGGAAAACCAAGGTGGAGCCCGCTGTGGACATGAATGCAACGTTGTTCAGAAACAAGGTAGGGACACCACCATTTATTTTAAGTTTGAGAATCTATGGGAAGAATCTTCACAATTGTCTGCTAGATTTGGGGGCTTCTAGCAATGTTATGCCATTTTTTGTATGCAATAAATTGGGATTGAATCATGTCCAAACAAACAAGAAGGTCATCCAACTTGATAAAATAGAGGTTAATGTAGTTGGAGAATTGAGAAATATACATGTACAAGTAGGGTCTGACCCTAGGATTCAAACCAATATGGATATTCAGGTAGCAGACATTCCTGAGACTTATAGTATGCTTTTGAGCAGAGATCTAATGAAGAGTATAGGGGGATATCTCTCCCTTGAATTTTTACATATGTGGCTACCATGGGGGGAATGCCTATGCAGATTAGGATTGAGAGTGAACCTCGCCTCAAACATATCATCACTGAGTATGACTGCCCCAACAAAGTAGCTTATTTTGAAACTAAGATAGGGGTTTATAAAAGAGAGGAAATTTTGATTCTTTCGGTTCTTGATTCTAATGATTCATCAATGCAAGAATTTCTTGATCCCATGATTAGTGTAAACCAGCAGGTATTGATCAGGAAGCTGCAACAGGATCAGTTGGTCTTAGGGGAAGATATTGATTTGTGGAGTCTTCTACTCCCAAATTGGCGTAGGGTGCACTACCAAAATCATTTGGAATTGACCTGCCAACCCTACATCAATGTTCTAAATCATGTTTTTCAAACTAAAGAAACTAGTCCAAGTCACCTTGAGGCCATTTTGGATCACTTCTCATTTGAAGCCAAAAATGCAATAATGTTAACCAGGGATAATATACCTTCAAAGGAAGTCCCTCCTCGAACTGAACTTACCCCGATCATAATACTGGACCAACATAGTTATGTTGGACAACCCCAGGGTTTGTTTGATACCCCTACACTCACAAGTATACCAAAACCCAAAGGGTTAATCAAAGATACAGATAACTGTCAAAAAAATATCCTAGGATTACATGATATATCTGAGAGGGAATTGGATATTGCAACTGATGAACTTATTAAACACCCATTCCCAATATTTGATGCAAAATATCAGATGGCCCCACCTATGGCTCATCTTATCCAAGCACCCACAACAAGCTCAAAGAGATCAACCCCAGCTCATAATCAGTTGTGGACCCTCCCGTTTGATGGATCCAAATTTAAAACAGGGTGTGGTGTTGGAATTGAGTTAACCGGCCCAAAATGGAACACATTTTTTGCTTCTTACAGGTTATATTTTGGATGCACTAACAATATAGCAGAATATGAAGCATTAGCTCGAGGACTGATGTTCGCACATCAGAAGAAAGTTACTACCTTGATGGTTAAAGGAGATTCAGAAGTGATTATCAAGCAAGTACGCAGCAAGTACACATGTCACAATAAAAGGATAGCAACTTATAGAAATCGGGTGGGGAACCTGATTGAAGACTTTGATGTTCTTAGGATTAGTTTAATCCCTAGAGAGGAGAATCAGATACCTGATTCATTCGTTGTTGCCACAAGTATTTTGAAGCCCATGCAAGGCTCCAAGCTTAAGAGATTCTTAGTAGAATTTATATCCACCCCGGCTATCCCTAATAATGTCAGGAACTTTCAAGTCTTCGATGATGATCTACATATCCTTTCTTTTCTAGCAAGCTCATATGTTTTTGAAGGATAGATCATCGATGAGTCTGACAGGGATCAAGGAAACTGGAACCCCGAAGACTGCGATAAATAAGGTGTCCTCGATTTAAAAGGTAATATCATTCCCAATGGAATGGTGGCCTTAGAAATAATTTTTGATTAAGATCCAAGGGCTCGGGACAAGGTATCAACCAAAGATAAGGGAGGTGAATATGAAACTGTTAACTTAGCTGACTATGGCCCTGGAAAGGAATGTTTACATAGGGAAAGCCTACCCTGAAGCAATTAGAGAAGATATATTGAGGGCACTGAAGAAAGATATTGTTGCAATAGCTTGGGGGTATGAATATCTAAAAACATTTGATACTTCTGTGATAACTCATACTATTCCTTTGAAGCCTGAAGCTAGACCATTTCAGCAGAAACAACATCTTGTCAACGCCCTAATTGAACCACTGATCTCTAAGGAAGTTCAGAAATTGTTTTCTGCAAGAATAATCTTCCCTGTACGACATTCAACATGGGTGACTAACTTGGTTCCAGTTCGTAAAAAGAATGGGGAGATCAGGCTATGTGTAGATTTCAAGAATCTGAATAGAGCTTCGAAAAAGGACAACTACCCACTCCCTTCTTTGGAAGAAGTTTTGCAAAATATTAATGGGACTCAAATGATGTCATTCCTGGATGGTTATTCTAGGTACAATCAAGTGATCATTAATTATGAAGACAGAATGAAGACATCCTTCACTACTAAGTGGGGAACATTTTCTTACAGGAGGATGCCATTTGGTTTGATAAATGTCGGAGCAACCTTTCAGTGTGCAATGGATGTAGCGTTCAAAGATTTGATTGGTAAGTGCATCATCATTTATATGGATGACCTGATAGTATTCTCTAAAGATAGACTAAACCATGTTGCAGACTTCGCTAAAGTTCTTGAAAGATGTATCCAATATGGTATTTCTTTGAATCCTAAAAAGTGTGTGTTCAGGGTTTCTGAAGGGAAATTTTTGGGACACATAATCTCAGAAAGAGGGATATCTATAGATCCAGACTGAGTTAAGTCTATTATGAAGTTAACCATGCCAAGAATTAAGAAGGAGATGAGATCTTTCTTTGGAAAGATCAACTTTGTGAGGAAGTTTATCACAGGTTTTGAAGAAATTGTTAAACCTTTGAACAAAATGATGAAGAAAGATGCTAGAATAGAATGGAGTAATGAGGAAAAGGCTAATTTTTCTCAAGTTAAGAAATCCATTTTGAGGTGCTAGTCCTCACCAGTCTTGACTACTTGAAGCCATTTTATTTTTATTTTTTTGTTTCTAAACACTCATGTGTAGTTGTCTTGACACAACGAAGAGAGGAGGGGGATGAAAGGCCAATTTACTTCATGAGCTCTCCATTTAAGAATGTTGAAGTCAAGTACCCACCTCTTGAGAAACAAGCTTTTTCATTGGTTAGAGCTTTCAAGAAGTTCAGGCATTATATCCTTTGAATTCAGATCATTGTTGTGGTTCTTGATGTTGTTGTGAAGTCTCTACTTATGCAGAGCGAGTTGGGAGAATGAAGGGACAAATGGATGGCTATTTTGCAGGAGTTTGATCTGGAGATTCACCCTATGAAACTTGTCTGAGGTCAAGGCCTGTCTAAAGCAATAGCGGATGTTGGTAATAACATTACTTGTCAGTAGTACACAACACAGTCCTTTTCTAATGACCCTTGGTATGTCGATATTATTTATTTCATGCTCAATAATCGATGCCCATAGGGAATGAATGCAACTCATAGGAGAGCATTGAGAATGAAAAGCTTCCATTATATGCTCAAAGGAGGATTGTTATATAGAAAGAATTTTGAGGAGGTTTATCTACAATGCCTTGATAATTAAGAAGCTAAGCACGCAATTGCTGAATTTCATGGGAAACATGGCACGGGTCATGGTTCTACAGATTCTTTAGCACATCAGATCCTCAAATTTGGTTATTATTGGCCATTTGTGTTTAAGGATGCCCACCAACATGTAAGGACATGTCACATATGTCAAATTTCTACATCAAGGGAGTGTCATCCAACCATGCCATTACAGCCTGTTTACGAGGTAAGGCCATTTTTCCAATGGGAACTTGATTTTATTGGGGTAATTAACCCAAATTCTTTTGCAGGACATAAATTCATTTTGACTTCCACGAATTAGTGCACGAGATGGACATAAGCTATACCTTGCAAGAATAGCACAACGGAGGTAGTAATCAAGTTCCTCACTGAATGCATCACAACCAGGTTTGGAGTACCCTTTGCACTGGTATGTGACAATGGCCATGCCTTTTCTTCTACCAAGTTCATTTCATGGGCTTATGATCATAGGATTGTTTTAAAGTATTCTTCAAACTATTATCCCCAAGGAAATGGAGTTGCATAATCAACTAATAAGAATCTCCTAGGAGTAATAAAAAAACTATTAGAGAACAATCCTAGAGACTGACATACCCAGTTAAGATTTGCATTATGGGAAAATAGAACTAGGATCAAGGTTGTGTTGAAGACTTCACCGTTTAAGCTAGTGTATGGCTAAGAGCCTGTGTTCCCTATTCACTTGTAAATACCTGCCCTGAAATTTATGCAAGAATTTTACTCTAGTGATGATAGGATTGAAGTAAGGTTAGTTGGCTTGCTGAAATTAGAAGAGTAGAGAGATGTTGCTTTGCATCAATTCTTTAGGCACCAGGTTGTTGTCAAATGTTGGTTTGACAAAAGAGAAAAATTCAAGGCTTTCAGGATATCAGACCTTGTCTTACTGTGGGATAAAGCCAATGAAAGGGTGACCACCAGAAGTTTGATAAGCTCTGGTTGGGTCCCTACCAAATTGCTAAAATCCTAGGAGAAAATGCTTTCTGGATAAGTAGTTTAATAGGAGAACCTGTTCCATTTCCTATCAATGGATAGTTTCTCAAACATTATTTTGGGTCGTAAAAGGTCTAGTATTTTGTTGGGTTGTATATATGTAAATAATTTGTTGTTCCGTTCGTTTTATTTTTTTCCTTTTTTTGTGGGGCCCTTCATTTTATCCAGTTGAGTAAGGGAGGTTGTTATCTAAAGTATACTTTGGTTACTAGGAGAGAAGTTGGTTTAGATATTTTTAGGTTTTTTGATTGGATGATTTTGTTCTAAATTCATTGTTTTATGTCCATTGTCAATGAGAGTTGTGGAAAGTCATTGAGAACAAGGTGTAAAGTAAGCAACCTTCACTAACTACGATTGAATATGTCACAAATTATTAGAAACATCTCCTTTTGTAATGGTATATTTTTCTTAGGATGATGGTGTTGCAATATTTGAGCGAAAAATCCAATTCCCCAGATGTTGTTATGAGTTCCATGGTAGTTTTCAACCCAGTACAGATGTTGGACATCTGACATATTGAGAAGGAATTAAATGAAGGAACTTCAAAAAAAAAAAGAGAAAAGAGAACTATCTAAGAAAAGAGAACTCATTACTAAATGGGTGATTCCAGTATCTCTACCAGGGCTATGGATGCCTGACTGATAGTAGAGCAATGTTGTGAGAAAACTAGAGGTATCTCCATCAGAGCTATGGACGCTTGACTGGTAGCGGAGCAATGCCCAGGATATCATTGCACAATAGTTAAATGGAATCAACTCATGTAGTTCAAATCATGCGCATGATTGTTCAAAAGATGAGGAAAACTTTGTAAAAGGGTGATGCACCATCAAGCACACACATAGATTTAGGGGTAGCCAGTGTTGATTTACATTTGAGATTCTAGCTCAACATTGTTTACTAAGACTGACCTAGCTAGAATTGTGATGTCCATAAACCAAGAGTTTTGGGTAATTGAATCCCTCAGTTTCCTGAAAATGGTTAAACCATTTCCCCAGCCAAGTCACCAATTGTTATGCCTTGCATAACCACCCCATTTTAAATTTGATTAAAATGGGACCCTCTTTTGCTTTCGCTCTTTGTGTTTTTCCCCCTTTGATTTTGAAGTTTTTTCTTTGCCTTGGCATGTGCTTAATATGTTTATCTTGCTTGCCCAAGTGTTTTTCCCAAGTTAAATATTGAAAGTCTTATGTTTTGGGCGTAGTTCGGGTTTTTACCTTGGTTCAGGATTTTTTGGTCTGTTTGGATCTTCCCAGATTTCTTTCAAACTCTGATTTTTGTTGTTGTTCAGGTTTTTGAGCCAGTTCATGATTTTTCACCCCATCTGGATTTTCCCGAATTGCGCTTGAAGTCTGACTCAGCCTGTTTTGCGCTGAGTTCAGAGATTTCTAGCCTCCGTAGAATTCTGCTTGGTCTAGATTTTTTCGGATTCTGTTTCGCTGTCGAGTTCCCAAATTTCTCCATTCCATCTTGTTTGCACCATTAGTGCACCTAGGTAAGATTTCTGAGGTCAAATTTGAAGGGATTTGGGATCACTTGCTCTCATCTTTGTTGTGCATTTGTTCTTGCATCTGGGATTCATGAGTTAAAGCTCAAATTTCTTGATTTGCTTGTTGGTGCGTGGATTTCTGGTGTTTCAAGTTGATTTGGTCACTAGGGCATCTGAGTTAGCAGCTCATTATGTTTGTGGTTGAATTGATCTATTCATGGGTTGTGTTTGGGCTTCAAGGATTCTCAATACTTATCTGGTATTTTTCCCTAGTTTATTCGGTCAAGGGGTTCAACTGTATCGCATGTCAGTGAGACACTAAATTGTGTCTCCCCGATGTTGTAGTGTATGATCACACATTATGTCGGCAGGAATCACAACTATATGCATCTAGAGCGACTCTATCAGCGAGATATCTGCCATTGTTGTGAGATCCTTCCGACTAACCAAAGGTCACGCCGATCTCCGGGTTTTTGCCTAACTTCAAGATTTTCCTATCTGGTCAGATTTTCCCAGATTCCTTCAATCTGCCTTGTTCCCTTCAGTTTTTTGAAGTTCTGAGTTCTGAGTCGTCCGCAGAATTCCGGTCCAGTTGGATTTTTTTGGATTTTCTGCCAAAGCTTCGAGTGACTTGAAATTTGGTGAAATGGATGATACTAGTGATAAATTCTTATGTTTCCATGCTTTAATTTGGTAAATTGCACAGTGATTATGCATTATTTATTTATTTTAATAATCCAATTGCTCACATCGGTGCCTCATCGGGAGAATCCGCCTAGTTCAGAATTTTTCAAAATTCTTCCCAGGCTGGTTTTCCCTGGTAAGCTTGAAATACCAGACTTCTCAGTGTTGATGTTTAGGGGTTGATTTAATATTTTTATCATGATTTTGAGCTAACACTTTGATGAAATTTTTTCAACAATTGGATTCTCACATTGGTGTTTGATGAATGTAGGCTAAGTCTAGCAAGGAAACAACTAGAAAGGCTAAGAGAGACACAAAGGGATCATCCATCTTTGAAGAAAAAGAAAGAATGAAGTTGTACGTAAAAAGTAGGATTCCTGAGGGCGAGATGACATCAGCCTAGTTCGAGGTTTCAGATCTGAATGTGAGCACCCTGCTGCGAAGGACTAAGGCTATCATGGGATATAGTGGTTGGGCACCAACTAGTTGACGTAGCGGCCTACAGTGTGATCATTAATGAATATCAATCCAACAAGAGACTAGGACAATGTGATGAGGCAGTTGGAGAATGATATTAATGCTATTGAATGGTGAACTAGGGTTTCACCTATGCCACTTGTAGATAGCTTGTAGAGGATGTTCTTGGTGATGAAGGCCAAAATGGAGCAAGGTATGGGTGACGTGGGGGAAGTAGTTAATGCAAAGTCGCATCTAAAGTCATGCTTCCTCTCATTTCACTTTGTCTCTTCTTCATGGGTTTTGGTTCGAGTTATGTGGGAGATACTGGGCTGACTTGTTTTATGACTGAATTATTATTGTAAACCCTAAACTGGGTTGACGCCTCTGATGCATTTTATAAATATGGCATTTTGCATCTTTTGTAAGGGTTAGAGGGTTAGAGATTGAATGTTAGAGCGAATTTAGCAGTAGAGCAGCAGTAGAGTAGGAGTTAGAAGTTTTCTTTCTGAGTAGTCGTTGTAATACAAAAGACTCAAATTGTTGCTATCTTTGGGGATTTGATACAACTGAAGACATTGTGTTCTTGGTGAATTTGTTGCGTTGATCTATCTTGCATGATTCTTGCTATTTATCTTTTGTTAAGAAGTTCAGCAGGAGAAAGAGGTGATGTATCTTCCATATTTTCTTAGCATAGTTGGAGATAATTTGAAGACATGGTTTTCTATACACTAGTGATCTTGCCAGATTTGTAAATGTTGCTTATCTGTTTCATTGACAGTAAGAGCAGCCAAATTTAAACCTTCTTTATATTATGCTCTAGAATGGTATTCATTTTGGGTTAATCATTTGATTTGAAAAGCTTTCAAGGAATGAAATTTTACCTTTTGTTTTGGTTGAATGATGATTTGCAATCTACTGTTAAAGTTTGCACTGTGAATGAATGAAACTTTGAATCAATTGCAGGTTAATTTTATTCCGCAGTTCTAGTTTAGGAATTCCTTGGAAGGTAACAAGTCTGATTAGTTGAATGAATCAACATTATTTTCAGTTTGAAAACCTTGATCTATCTTTTTCTATTTCTTTAAAACCCCTGGTTAAAGTAGGTTTAGATAGATGTTTGATCTTGTAACAATCCAAAAGCTCAAAACCAGCAGGCCCCTTGAACATTACAGCCATATTGACCACTTCATGATACAACAACATTGTGAACCAACATCGAAGACCGTGGGAGGTGATTAGTTTGATTACTGATTGTCTTTTTCAGGAGAGGTCAGATACTTTCACTTTTATCTTACCTGTATGTTGTGGGTCAATTTGGCACATCAACACCACCCACTTTTTTTTGTAAAAATGTATTTTAATCTTTTAATTAATATAAATTATTGCCTATTCCTCAAAAAATAAAATACAAGTTTGTCTCATAAACAAACATTTTTCAAATGATGGCTTACTAGTGAGGTTGTGATCACTCTTCGAGCAACCCTTTTATCTTTTTCCTTACTAGTCTTTCCAATAGAGGTTAGAGCATTAAAAATGTTTTTTACAATAAGACTATTTTTTATTTTTTTTTGTGAGACGAATCTTCATTTTTATTAATAATGGTCTCATTTTTTAATTCTTAAGTAATTGCACAAAAAATTTGCATTGTTTGGTTAATGTCTTATTGGAAAAGAATTCATTGAATATTTTCGTAGCCCACAAACGAACCGTTTGTTGTGACCTTTTTCCTTGAATATTATCAATTATGTTCTCGTCTATTTCAACGACCAACCATTTAGTGGTTCTTTTGTAATTAGGCGTTGCTTAAGGTTTATTTTCAACATTTTCAATAACAATTTCATTTTGAACAACATTTTCACTGTAAAAAACAATTTCATTTTCAACCACATTTTCATTTTCAACATTTTCAGTAACATTTTCAACAACATTTTCATTTTCAATTTCAATGTTTTCATTTTCAATTTGAATATGATGTTCAATATTTTCAATTCCTATTTCATCTTCACTTGAATTAACATTTAATGGTTCAAAAGAAGCTTCAATTTGAATATTTTGCATACCTTATCTTCTTTTCCTATGACTTTCTCTATCTTTTGCTCTATATGCTTCAATTTGATCTGTTGTAAGTTTCCTTTTACCTTTTCTCTTACGCTGACTATTACTCCCCATTGCACAAACAAAAAAACACACAAAAATGATTGGAATTCTAAAAAAAGTGTTAGAGAATCTGTGAAAAGTTGAATTTCATCTAATGCAGACAAAAAATACGAGAATTTCATGACAGAAGGAATGTAGGGACCGTTGAAATACTCAAAATGATCCCTTTTTTGTTTTTTATATAACTTACAAAACAAATGTCCATTATGTGAACCAATTGACATGCCCCCAAGTCTAAATAATCTACAGCAACAAAACATATATCTGTCTATAACAAATATTTGTTATAGATGGATATTCGTCACCTCTAGTGTTATTACAATGTCATATGTTATATAATATATATTATATATCAATATATAATATATATTATATATATTATTTATATATATATATATATATATATATTAG
>VDFB02281492.1:413368867-413399995 GCA_007258455.2 Sequoia sempervirens
CTCTCCCTCTCCCTCCCTCTCCCTCCCTCTCTATAAACCCTACACCCACTATATAAACCCTGAACCCTATACCCATTCTCTCCCTCTCTCCCTAAACCCTAAACAATATATCTGAAAGGGAGATTGAGACTCCAAAGGGATACTATGTATTGAATATATTATATAATATATTTAATATATAAACAATATATCTAGAATATAAATAATATATATTATAGTATATATTATATAAAATATATACTATAATATATTTAATATATAATATATATTATAGTATATATTATATTTAATATATAATATATAGTATATTTATATTTAATAATTTTATAATAGAAAAAATGGATATCTGTTAGTAACTCCATTGGATATTGATGGCTCATGAAAAATCAATATGGTGTTGTGTAACAGATATTCGTTTTGAGCGGACATCCAATTTGTTAGGAAAAAGCCCACCTCATTTTCAAATGGAGACAACGTGCTAAATATAATATATAATATATATAATATATATTATATATTATATATTATGTATTATATATTATATTTAATATATAATATATAATATAAAAATTATATGTGAAATATACTATTGTATATTTATATACAATAAATTTATGATATAATAAATGGATATCCGTTAGTAACGAATATCCATTTTTTACTCCATTTAATTTAAGCCACATGGGAATATAATATAGTTTTACAAAACAGATATTTGTTTCTTCGAGGACTTTATAACACAAATTCTTCCCCATTTTCATGAACCCTGCCTCATTTTGGCGACACAACAATCAAGCAATGACCTTTAGCAACCTCCAATTATGTTGTTTTTGCATTTTTTCAAGTTTTTTTTGCTAATTAGTGATAAATTTAAGTTTTTTTTTGCATTCTTTGTAGATTTATTGAATTTTTTCATTTCTATCTAAACTTACAAAAGAATTTGAAACCCTAGTTAATGGAAAACAAAAAAAAAAAATCAAACGAAAAAATGGAACCTTCATTACTAGAAAAAAAGCATAAAATTGAACCTAGCATACTAAACAAACATAAAATAGAACTTTCATTAACCCCCTTTCTGAATTTTTTAAAACTGTTTTTCATTCTTGTCTATTTTTTATTCTTCTTTATCACTTATTTTCATGTTTCTTAAATTCTTGCTTTGTTTCTTATTTTTAAGTTAGTATTTCTTTCCTAAGTAATTTGTTTTTTAATTTTTTAATTGTTTTGACTCTCCTCAGCTCTCAAAATAGAAAGGATCCTTGTTTGAACTACTCTAAATTTCTAATTCTTGGTGAATCTGGATCCATTGTTAGTACTGACAAGACAAAACTTGTCTTTGCAACCATAGGGAAATGGGCTATGCAGGAGGCTATCATATTGAATCATATACAAATGATAGCCTCCCATATAACCCATTGATTATTACCCATTAACTTTTCCCATTTCCCTATGGCTACTGGGACAAGTTTTGTTTAACCATTACTAACTATGTATACAGATTCACTAAGTATTGGCAATTTGGAGCTTAACACTTCCACATTGCAGCGAGGTAAAAATTTAATGTATTTTTAAATGAGATTTCACATCACCTTAACAATTATTTGTTTTCCATTTACATTCCTTAGACATAAATGAGCTTTACACATTTTTTCATTTGTATTCAATTAAGTCATTTATATTGAATGGTTTAAGGAGATTTTAAACATGTATCTTACATTTTTAAATTACAAATTTAATGCAGGTTCACTTATATCTAAATCATGGATCCACGCCCTCCAACTCCAACCACTCCACCTTGTAACCCCCCACCTCCACCACCTACACCCGATGGTGCTTGCTTTCGAGAACAAGTCGATGTGAATGTTAGAACCATTCAAGATCAAGTTAACACTATTCAAAATTAAGAATGTGTTCACCCATTATTGAGGCATTTTGCATAAAAAATGCAAACTATTGTTGATGTGGTTAGGTCCATGGAAGTGGATTTAGACAAGCATCAACGATGGCTAGAGGAAAGGAGACAGTCCCAATCTAAAGAGGAAAACACAAAGAAATGAATAGATGCAATTGAGAGCAACAAAACTTTATTAAGACAATGATCTTATATTTATAAAAGAAATTGATCTTGGATGGATATTTTATAAAGAATTTTGTTGGATGGATAATTTATAAATAATTTGGTTGGATGGATATTTCTAGTGTTGAATTTATGATTTTTTTTTTGATATGTAAGGTTAAGTATTTTATTAATTAAAAAAGGAAATTACATGCGTCTATTATTGTAGGAAAATAACCATATTTCTCCAAACAACCTACTGCATCCAGCCAAGAAGAGGCCAACCAAAAAGCCACAAAAAATGAAAGGACTCCCAACTAGCAACCCAAAAAACCCTGACTACAACATCCACCACTACCAACCATCCATACACCATTTCTAACATACACAGAAAAACTTTCCATATAAAATCACTAACCAAACTACAACCACTTACTACACTATCACAACCAAACTATACTCGAACAAAGCAAAATAAACCCTACACCACTCGTACTCACAGGAAGCCATTGGCCCTTACAAAGGCCTCAAAATCCACAATCGAGTCTATATCTTTCATAGGCATAAGACCAAAAAATTTCTTCATGTATTCCACAACCACTGAAACAGTCATTCTATGCCTCATGAGGGTCAGGCCCTTTAAATCTAATAGAAAAGGAAAGAACTTCACCGCACCATCCATTGACCACAACAACTCCATGTCGCCAAGACGGGGAATGCCCTTCCCCACAATGGCTACCTTCAACACCTCATCAACTTCTTCCTAAAGATTTTTCCTGCAACACCCTAGCCTCCGCCTTCAACACCTGGTTATCCAGAAGAGACGCTAGAAATCTGGAGGTGACATAGGTATTATCCCTCCCAATTTTTTTTTAGCCAAATGGCCATCACCCAGCACCATCTTAATAGCCATGACCAACAAATAGTCATTATTAAGCATAATTCCCTTAAGACGTTGGTTCATTATTTCTCTGAAGGTCATTTGACGCATCTTGGCCCTCAAAGAAATCAATGCCAAACCATACTAAACCCTCGACCAAAATTTCAATTATGAAACGAGAGTGCCCAACCATTGTTATGCCCAAACCCTCACCCAACTAACCATTCACTACCAGAAACACAAGCAAATTACCAACGCTTAGCTAAGAGTCGAGAAAACAATGACTTCTCCAAACACCACCAATTCATTTAAAATAAAACAAACTAGAAGTCCATCATTAAACTAATTGGAGCTGGGGAGGAATAAATGTTATGATGCCTCGTACGAAGGAGGCCATCCTCTTCCTTGAGAACCTCCATACAAATCTATAGACTATCTAATCAACACAAGAGCTCGTACTCAAAAATTGCCATCCAAACAACATGCCATGCCTAGTAATAAGTGCCCAAAATGGATGCCAACTTATTAAGTCCTCCATGGAAGCTATGCCACTGATATATAACCTAAGTGGCAACTAAGGCCACCACCCTAATGCAATGAAGCACTTCCACCGAGGCCACAAACATCTAAACCCAATTTCATCAACCTCCACGTGCCCTCCACCATGCATGGAGGGTTGCCCGCCCAACCACCCCCATTGAATTTATGAATATTTAGTAGTATAATGATGAGACAAAAAAATAGTAATAAATGTTAAATAATCTATTAATTTAGTGTTTGTTCATGTATATAGTGTGCATATATAGTTTTTATTCATGCATCATGGTTGACTGATGACTTATTTGTTGATCATAATCATTGTATAGATTTCACATGAACAATCTAATTAACATGTATCTTGATGTCTTCTACGGATTTTGTTTGAAAGTTGCATAATGTTCTTGTTTATGTATCATGATTGGAAGATAGTGATTCTTATTCATGATGATTTTATGGTCTTTTACATGAATGATCTAATGACATGTTATTAAAATTGAAGGTTTTAATGGCATGAATGTTGAATTGAGTTGTAATGGTTTTGTTTGATGGTTTTATCACTTCTTATTCTAGAGCCCATCCCAACACAAGAAAACACTCTTCCTCTCAACTCTCTCTCTCCCTCTCTCAGGTCTCTCCCTCTCTCCCTCTCTCCCCCTCTCTCCCTCTCTCTTTGTCTCTCCCTCCATCTCTCCATCTCAACTCTATGTCTGTCTCTCCCTCTCACTCTCAGGTCCCTCCCACCCCTCTCTCTCTCAAGTCTCTCAGAGCTTCCTCTCTCCCTCTCTCTCTCCCTCTCAAGTCTCTATCTCTCCTTAGCTCAACTCTCTCCCTCCCTCCCTCTCTCTCTCTCTCTCTCTCTCTCTCTCTCTCTCTCTCTCTCTCTCTCTCTCTCTCTCTCTCTCTCTCTCTCTCTCTCCTCCCTCCCTCTCAAGTCTCTCTCTCTCGTTCTCTCCTTCTCAAGTCTCTCTCTCTCTCTCCCTCTTAGGACTTTCTCTCTTTCCCTCACTCTCAGGCCCCCCTTTATCTTTGTCAAGTCTCTCTCCCTCCCTCTCTCCCTATCAAGTCTCTTTCCCTCTCTCTCAAGCCCCCCTTTATCTATGTCAAGTGTCTCTCCCTCCCTCTCTCCCTCTCAAGTCTCTTTCTCTCTCTCCCTCCCTCTCTCCCTCTTAACTCTCTCTCTCTCTCTCTCTCTCTATACCTCCCTCTCTCCCCTCCTCTCTCTCTCTCTCTCCCTCTCAGCTCTCTCTCCCCATCCCTCTCAGGGCTTTCACTCCCACTTCTAAGGTCTTTCTCACTCCCTCTCTCTCAGGTCCCTCCCACTCCTCTCTTGTGAATTGGCCGCACATCAATAAATATATAATATATACTATGTATTAAATATATTATATAATATATATTACATAATATTAATATAATTATATATAATATTTCATATATATAATATATACTATATATAATAATTAATATGTATACTATATATAATATTTAATATACTAAACAAAACATATGAACTATATAGTATAATATAATAATATAATATTATATATTATATATTATATTATTATATAATATATATAATATAATATATATTATAATATTATATATATTAATATATAATATAATAATATATTATATACTATACAAAATATATGTACTATATAGTATATGATAAAATATATAATATAATAATACATACTATATAATATATTATATATAATACATATTACAACACATAATATTATATATTTATGTATTATAAGTATATGTATTATAAATACATAATACATATTATATAATATTATGTATTATAAATAATATAACAAAAATATAACTAACAGATATCCGTTATGAATGAATATTGGCTCGGGATTTGGTTTGGGATTGCTTGACCTGGAAAGTCAACCCAAAAAACGTGTTTTTGAATTTTTTTATAGTTTTATGAAGTTTTCCCTTGTGGTTGAGGACTTTTTTTGACCAAAATTTCATCAAACGAAAGGGTTTATAGAAAAAATTGCCAGCTTTCCACCAATATAACTTTTGCCTTATTTTGAATTCAATAAATAATTATTATTGATTTTCCACCTACATTACGTCTAAAGTCTTGATTGATAGGCTGATTGAAGACCTTCTATAACTTTCAAACTACTTAACATTTTTTGAATCTAGAAGATGCACCACATTCTATGCTTCACATACTATAGGATAAAAAAAATGAATTTCATAATTTTTTGACCAAGTTATGGTGGTTAGATACAAACATTTTAATAATTCTGAAAAGTTCTAGTAAAAAAATCACAACTAATTATTTACGTGGAAAAAAATTATAAAAAAAAATCCAGCACATCTAAGCATGTGTCCTCTACTTACATTGAAAAATTCAGAAAAAAAATTATGTTTTTATTGTACTTAGGGTGGTCAGACACACACATGCTTCTTATCTTTTTCCTGAAAATTTAGTACCACTGCATTGAAATTTCAAATTTTCTCAAAACAAATTTACTTTTTTTCCAAAAATGGACTAGTAACCTAGAAACTACATTCAATTTGATACAAATTTTGTTCTTGCATATTTTTCAAATTATGTTAATAACCTATTCAAATTTTTATGTCAAGTTGCCTAACTCTGATTTTCTGAATTTTCATTGCCACTTAGAGGCCTAGTTTGGACATCCATGATCCTGCACATACCTTAACACAATCATGCAAATTCCCATATAGGGTATATAGATTTATAAGTATCAATATTTCACAAATACAATGAAAAACCTAGAAATATGCAAGCATATCCAAGCATTATAACATATATTTAACACATTTCTTTTAAAACAAAGCGAACATGATCAAATAACCTTTTCAACATAAATAAACAAGGAATAGAAGTCAACATGCCTGTATAAAAGCTCCAACTAATAATCCTTATTTCCAATCTTAATTCCTCAAGCCTGCTTTGCTATTTCCTCTAAGATCAACCCAATTCCCATTTCTAGCCTCTTACCAAATCTCTCAACAAATACTAATGCAAAATAACAAGCAACTCAATATCTCTCAAGCTCTCAACTCACTAGCACAAAAATTGCAATAAAATAACAACGAAGTAATCAAAATGAAAAGTGTATCCAAATGGTAAAGATAACACCTCTATATATACTAAAATGTGAGCAACCAAAGGCTACAAACAAGCTAATACTTCTACCACCTTTCTATCCCCATGCAACGACTCATCTTTAACTAACTCATAGATTTGCAATACATGATAGTCCTCACATTTCAAATGGATGAGTTGACTTGTTTCAAGGGACAACAAGCTTTTAAGCAGGTTTCCTACTTGGTTTGCAAATCAAATTCCTTCTTATATTTTTGCCAAGTTTATATTGGCCAAGTCTTAAGGTTAAGATGTTGTTTTTCTAGACTTAAGCACAATAAACAAACTTCTTATGCATTCCACATGCTTTAGCGTCAGTGCCACCTTTCATAAACTGGCACCCTTTAAAAGATAGCACGAGTTAAAGACTATTTCTACATTGCTAAAAATTGTATACGCTTCCTTTTGCAACGTATACACAACACTTCATATTTCATATGTGGGCTATTGACTTGGTCTTCACTTTTCCTTGTGCGTATATTTATATTTCAAACATTTATCATTATATATAATATATATATCTAATATATATATATATATAACATATCGTTAATATATATACATATATGTATTAATATATATTTATTTTGTCAAGATTATCAAATGCATTAATTGCTAATTAATATATATATACATATATCGAAATAACAATCATATAAACATATAAGTATATTAATATATATGTATATACATTATTATATACATACAATATATATATATATATATATATATATATTATATGCATAATATTATCTTAATATCTTTATAAAAACACTCATACTCTCATATCCATTGATCAAAATTTACACAAAGTGTATATATACTTCATCGATTAGCATATAAATATGAACACACACAAAGAAGAACTTAAACTCAATATAGAGATTCAAACACATGATTCAACCAAAGAAAAAATCATGAAATCAAAGACCAAACCAAAACCATAATCAATCAAAGACAACCATATCAACTCTCCAATTTATCCAAGACTTCAACCAGGGTTTACTTACCAAATCCTAATCTAACTTGAAGAAGTTCGACCACCCTAGACCGTGAGTGTGTGTATGCTCAATTAGACTCACTAAGGGTTACCAAACCAAGATCCTCTCCTGAGTGATACTTCCCCTCTCTTACAGAGGTTTGAACCGGTTCCTGCATTTAGCTTAGTACATCATACCAATAGTTAGTCGTTCACATGAAATATATTAGCATCATAAACCATTTAGATCATCCAAGCATTAAAGAAATCATATTGCAATTCATATTTATTCATCACATTTTCATCAATAAAAACCATATTCATTCTTTCAAAAGCAATAACATCTTAATGCATATTCAAGTATTTCATTCACCTATTGAGTATATTAAAGTTTTGATTCACATTTATCATCATATTTACTTACAAGGTAATAGTAACCTGGTAACTAAGAGATGGGGTGTAACATTTATTCATTTTCGAGAAAATATAAACTTGTAGAGATGTAAGTTTTTGGCTTAAATAAATTATTTTGGGTCAATAAATCTTAAACATTACTATTACATATGAGTTAAAATTTTGTAGATTCAACAAATTCTAGCAAAGAAGTAGAATAAACTAATATATGACTTGTAAGTTTTGTAGATGTAGAAAATTCAAGCAAAGAGCCAAACCAATAACTGCGATGTCTACATTTTCTTCTTAAAAAATATTATTCAATTTATTTAGTTCACCTAAAACATCAACAGGCATATGCAAACAAAACCACATAGAATAATTTTGTATCTTTTCATACAATGATGAACACTTCTTATCTTTTTTTCCACAAAGTTAAAAGAGTTGGCATAAGCTCCACAAGCCCTATTAGGACTTCTCCTCTAGCTAACCATCTGATTGTGTGGATCTGTAAAACATTTAAGACTTAAATTTGTATAATTCTAAGTAAATCATTTAGCTCATTATTCTTTTTGGTGTATTTTGGACCATGAATGCACTGTATTTTCTATTTTTTAATAAATAACAACTCAAGTATCCTTTTAGAAGCATCTTTTGCTACTGACTCATGATGAGCTATACAAAGAACTGCAATATAATTTAGAATGTTCTATTTCAAAAGAGTAACAAATCCATTTTCATGCCCAACCATTGTTTAAGTCCCATTTGTTGAGACAAATATTAGTTTTGACAACAAAGGTCTTCTATCCTTTATCAATTGATTGATGGTATCATATATAGTTTTCCTTTTTCATATGGACACATTCATGATCTTCATAAACATAGAAATAGGTGTCCCCTAACTTTCTAAAGTTAAATATGTTGGATAAACAACGTGGTGTTGATCTAAACTTTGATTAGCACTTTCATCAACCGTTAGTGAGAAAAAAAGGACTTTTCAACATTTCTTCTATCTGAATTTGTTCAAGATATTTTGCTATGCAAAATCAAAAATCATTTGCATCCTTATGATTTGTGTATGTAGAGTAGTCATGATACTTTAGCTTATTAGGAGTTTTTAGATCCATGAGAAACTTACAGATTTCATCATACTTAGCTAAAGATAAATCCTCTTGACAAACAAAATAAGTTGTTTTCATTGTAATTAATGATTAATCATTGCTTATTAACATCTTCAATCTCTAGAATATTATTTGAAATAAACTTTATCCTTCTCTTTGATGCATTAATCCATCTTGCTTGAGTACCTTTATGCATCACAATTTTTCATGAGTGACGAGAGTATTGCATTGTAAATTGCTACATCTTCCCCCTATATCCCATGGCCTTGACATCTTATAATTCTCGCAATAATTACATTTCATAACCATCTTACCATCATGCTTAAAATAATTTAATCAAACAATTTTTTTTAATAATTTCATATGAAATTTTCTTTCTACTTGTACTTTTCGTTTCCCTTGATTAATATTTGACCCCTTCCCAACTTCATCACTAACACTATCCTCTTCCCCAACTTGATGTGGTTTTTCATTTGAATCATGATTTTAACAGGACCCAAATATTTCTTTAAATGTTTCTTTCAAATGATTATTGTGAGATTGTTCATGTAACATTGAATTACTAGAAGTTTTAGAACCCTTTTCTTTAGTCCACCTATACACTTCTCCAATGGTAGATTATTTTTTTAAGACATTTTTGAAGTACTTAATGAAAATTAATATTAATAACATTTTGTTTCCACAGTCCATGATGCTGGTATGCAAGATTTTTGGAATAAACTGTGTGTGATTTTTATATCATCAACGTTTCGGATCATACTCCATGATCCATCATTAGGATGATTAGCAGTAGAGTGAGAATGAAAGAGAGCAAGCAAACTTGGATTTTTTTGAGGCATATCCAAGTCTGCTTGCTCTCTTTCATTCTCACTCTACTGCTAATCATCCTGATGATGGATCATGGAGTATGATCCGAAACATTGATGATATAAAAATCACACATAGTTTATTCCAAAAATTAATATATTAATAATGTATAAAATATTATTTTACACAATAATTATATTAGAAACTTTACAAATTTTAGAAACTTTTATGCATACAAACAATTTTTAAATAAATAAAATTCAATTGCATAATAAATGTTATTGATAAATAATATATATATATATATCAATAAAATTTATATGTTGATAATGTATAGAATATTATATTACGAACAATTACACAATATAATTGTTTTATTAATACATTGGTGATCTAAATTGTAAAATTGTACCATTCTTTTATTGATATATCGATTCCTTGAATTGTAAATGTATACTACAATATTAGTCAAAATTTAATTTAAGATTTGATGAGTTAAGTTGATTATTAATTTATTAATTAATTTCATATGTATGAATATCACAAATACATCTATCAATTTCAAATTATTTTATTTAAATATAAATTATTTATTTTACTTTACAAATTTATTTTATTTATATATCTATCTAAAACATATTTAAATATCAATTTCAACCTATTTTGTAATTTATTCAATTAAAAGTTAAATTAGTTTAGTTTAATTGTTTAGTTTATTTTCTCTTTTATTTTTTACGATAACTACAAATACCAACAAAAAGAAAAAAAAGAATAATTTAAACTTAGTAAGAAATCTTTTGTTTTCTATGGGAATTTTAACCCTTTATTTTGTTATCACTCCAACATAAACTATATATATATATATAATTTGATCATAAAAAAAATATTTTCTTTTTATAGGCAATTTTTTTGGTGGGGACATCATCCCCAACATGAACGCATCACATTAACATGAATAGTCAAAACCTACGAGCAAGGTAGTCTAGCAAGGGCACATATCTTGTGAGCACATTGACCTAGCAAAGGTTTGGAGCACAAAGACAAGGGCATGAACATCCACCACTTCAATGTGAAGGTTTGAGCCTATGAGCACATTGGATCAACGAGGACACAATACCTATGATCAATGACCCAATGAAGGTTTGAAACCTGGTGGCTACAACAACAATGCCATGATTTAACCATCACACTATGTCATAAACAATTTTATAGACAAATTTTAATTTGATCATAAATCAATATTTTCTTATTTATAAAAGGCAAAAATCTTCTTGAAAGATCAAATTCATAGGAATGTTAAATAATTTGTAATTGGAAAAAATAGTATTTGAAAAATCAAATTTTGAAACAATTTATCAATAAATAAATTCAAATATGAAAATTAAAGTTTACAAATTTGAAACAATATACAAACATGTGATCACATCACATGAAATAGTATATAAGCAACGATAAATGCAAAGTGCATATCATTATAGGTACAATTCAATATAGAAGTGCATATGAGAATCTCATAACTGTTCTAATATCGTATATTTTTAAACTATATCATATGCTTTTAAAGATTAAAGTATATTGTATGCCTTTAAAAGAGTGTTTAAAGTATGTCACGTGCCTTTAAAGTTTAAAGTATATCGTATTCCTTTAGAGTTTAAGCCTTAAAAATATTTTGTAAATCTTTCACTATTCTAATATGTATATTAATTTATTAAAGAGCATAATTTTATGAATTATGAAGTATATAGTTTTTGTTGTGGTCTCTTCTTATTCAAACATCACAAAATTACAACTTTCAAAGATATTAAAATAAAAAATACAATCAAGCAAATGATTTTTTCTCTTGTTAATGCAATGTGTGTAACTACGACAATTATCACATTCTCAATGTTCACTAGTTAATCATAGATGAAGTTTCTCAAAACAAACTCAAAATCCTTGTTATGTCATTAGTTATATACATGGTCGCCTGGAATGAAGATATGGAAGCGTTAAATGCAAGTGGAATCTTCCCCATAGCAATGGACATCTCTCCAAGAAAGATGCAGGTGATAATGCTCTAAATAGCAGTGTTCTATTAGAAGGATATATTTTCTAGAATTCGTTGGACGACAGGCTAATTTGGGAAGCTTTGTATGCAAGCACCTTTGACAATGGAAAGGGTGAGACAATTTGGACATGACGAAGAATTATTTAATAACATGTCTCTACAACGAAAACTCCTTTAAGTGGAAAATCAGGGGAGCAAAGAGTTGACATTTTTGACCATTCCTCTCGAATGGTTATTTTGTCCTAATTTATTTAATTTAATTTTTTTTTAAAGATTTTAGAGAGGCCCAAAGTCATGTTGTGGTACAAGAACATTTGCGTTTGGGCTCGCTTGCAACTCGTTTATGGCCGCATGCACCAATGCTCCTGATTATGTCTTATTTTACTATTATAAAGAGATCTGAACACAAAACAAAACAAAAAATTCTGCTGCCCCAAGCTAGCAACTTTGTACATTTTTTCATTTTCATCATTAATTACACCAATAGGTGTTTACAATGAAATTCGTTTTCTCAAGAATCCGTGTATATAAAAATAAGAGAGGAAATCTCGGGTGAAAAAAAAAAGTGGGTCGTTAAACTTCACAACAGTGGGCCCTTAAACTTGGATAAGGTTCATAACTGGAAACATCCATTTGGAATGTTCTATCGAAGGGTTTGCATGCCTATTCTATGTTATGTGGCACCTTCTATATAATTAGAGAACTTTCTCTATGCATCATGTGTTTCTGAGAGGGCATTTGCAACCCCTGTACATTGCATCCATCTAAAAGTTTCTAAAGCCTTTTAAACAATAGTAACTCTAATCTTAATCCTCACCCCAACACTAAATAGAAGTTTCAACATAATTGTAACCTTAACATTAGGTACTCTAATAATAACCCTTACTATAACCCTACTTGACCATCAATCTTAACCCTCACCATAACCTAGATCGAGTCATAACTCTAACCTTAACTCTTATTAAATCCTAACTCAAATTGAACCCTAACCATTAACTGTAATTCAAAAGTAAATATTAAATCTAACGGATATGAGAGAAATGCAAAACAAGGAGTGCTAAAAATGGATGCAAAGATAATGAAAATGCAAAGATTGTGGATGGATCCAAGATGAGAGCGGGCTGTGCTTAAATAGGTGTCCTCGGGGTGAATTTGAATTTCAAGAGAAATGTGGGATAATGGTTATGTGGAATTTAATGAATATTTCATAAATGCATGAATGAAATTAATGAATAGATAAATGATAATGAACTAAATGATTATGTAAATGATTATGCAAGTGTATTTAGTGATAATGGATTAATGAATCACACAAATGTTTAAATGATTTATGAATATAGATGATTAATAAAATGATAAATATTTATGAAATAGATTAATGAAATATTCAAATGGATTATTTAAATGAAATGGATAAATGTTTGAATATGCAAATGATTTAGGAGGAAAATATATTAATGAATTAATTAAATAGATAATGGAACCTATTTAATTATTAGTAGAAATTAAATTATTAGGACATTTTTATGTGTCTACAAATATCTACCATGGATAAACCCAATCATTAATAATATAATATAATAAATTAATATATAAAACTACATAGATAGATTAGGGATATAATTTAATTTCTAATTAATTAAAAATATTAATATGAAGAATTAAAAAATATAATAATTAAATTGAACATTAATATGATATTTGATTATAAATATATTTATTTATTAATTATAAAATAAATCAATAAACTTTTTAAAATTCATTTATTTTCATAAATAAACAACTACAATAATTGCACTTACTTTAAATAAAATATAAGATAATATAATTCACACACGAAAATATAAGATGATATAAAATTGGAAAATGGATGCCTCTAAATTGATATATTGAGGGGTGTTTACTTTATAGATTATGTAATAAGATAGATGAGCTAGTATATTACAATAGAAAAAAGATAAAATAACCTTAAACTTAGTCAATTGGTAAATAAGTGAAGTTAATATGTATGATTTTGAAAACAATATAGAGTTAATAGTCATTGTATTAATCCTCCTTAATATTGTTAGAATATTATTGAGTTTGTATGTGATTTACAATTGTTGGTTTACTTTCTTATTTTTTCATATTTTCCCTTTTTTTTTTAATTTTATTGATCACAAAAGCCTCCAAAGTTAAGTATGAAAAACTTTCTTATATTTATATTTCATTCAAAGTTACTATATATTAAATTACTACACATAAAAAGATTGAAAGTTAGAGGATTAAATTATTACACATAAAAGAAATTTCTAAATTTTAAAAAGTTAAGTATTGAAGAACTTTCTTAAATTTATTATTGCATATAAAAGCAAGTTTCTAAATTAATATACTTGAAATAAAAAAATATTTAAAATCTTTAAAAAATAAAATTACCCTTTCATGTCATATATATATAGAAATAAAATATAAATGAATGAAAACAAAATCTTTTAATAATAAATATCTTATAGAAATATTATTAATTTAAGACTTTACTAAAGATTTTGTTGTACAAAAATATAACAACTTAAATCTACAATCTATTATAAAAGGATTTTCATGATAAGTCTAGATCTAAAATCATAAAATTAAATAGAAAGAGAATATGATAAATTTATTATTATACATAATTTTTATTTTTTTAATTAGAATTAGGGTTAGGGTTCAATTAGTAGTACATTTATAATTAGAATTAGGGTTGCCATTAGAATTAAGGTTAGTGTTAGAATTAGAATTATGAATAAAGTTAAAATTATGGTTAGGGTTAGAAATAAGATAAGAGTTTGGGCTGAAATTCAACCAAGGTTAGGGTTAGTGTTAGGTTTAAGGTTACGATTAGAATTTAATTAGGGTTGAATTTTAATACGATTAGGATTAGGGTTCAATTGGGGTTATACTTGGGATTATGAATAGAGTTAGAATTATGGTTGGGGTTAAAAAATAAAATTTAGAGTTAGGATTCAATTACAAATAGGATTAGGGTTAGGGTTAAGGATCAATTAGGATTAGTGATGAATTTGGGGATAGGGTTAGGGTTAAGGATCAATTAGGATTACAATTCAATTAGGATTAGGGTTCAAAAGGGTCCAGTTAGAGTTCAATTAGGGTTAAGGATATGTTAGGGTTAAGATTCTTGATTGCGATTTAATTAAGGTTAGGGTTAGGGTTAAAGTTAGGGTTATATGATAAAGTTTGAGGTAAAGGTTAGGGTTATATTTGCAGTCAGGGTTAGGACTCAACTACAGATGGGGTTATGGTTCAATTAGGGTTCAACTTAGGGTTAATGATAGGTTAGGGTAAGGGTTCAACTAGGTTTAGGTTTTAATTATGGTTAGGATTATGGTTCATTTAATAGTACAATTAGAATTAGGGTTGCCATTGGAATTAGGGTTAGTGTTAGAAATAAAATTATGAATAGAGTTAGAATTATAGTTATGGTTAAAACTACAATTAGTCTTATAATTAGGGTTAGGATTAGAAATAGGATAAGAGTTTGGGTTAGAATTCAAGTAATGTTAGGTTTAAGGTTAGGATTAGAATTCAATTAGGGTTGAATTTCAATAGGGTTAGGATTAGGGTTTAGGTTATGGTTTGGGTTCAATTAGAGTTAGAGTTCAATTAGGGTTGAATTTTAATAGGTTTAGGGTTCTAAAACTATGACTAATTATAACCCTCATCGTAATCCAACTCCAAACCTAAAACTAACACTATTTCTAACTCTAACTCTAACCCTAACCCTAACCTAACTATAGTTCCAACTCTAATCCTAATCCTAACTCTAATTCTATAACTAACCCTAACCCTAACCCTAACACATTTCTATTAACTTTAAACCTAACCTAACCCTAACCCTAACCCCAACCCTAATTTCACAATACTAACATTAACCTCAACCCTAATCCTAAATTTACCTCTAATCCTAATTGTATCCCTAATTTTACCCCTAACCCTAATTATATCTCTAAACCTATAAATGCTACTAGTGTATATATATATATATATATATATATATATATATATATATATATATATATATAAAATAATTTCTTGTTACAATTCACAATTAATTTCTAAATTCATATTAATAAATATTCAAAATGATCTTGTTAAAAATATTCTAAAAATTAAAAACAATAAAAATATCTTAAAAATAAAAAACAATTATATTCTATCTTTTAATATAATTCTAAATTAATATGTATTTTATAAATTAGAATAACATACAACAAAAATTAGTATCCTCATGTACATTGCATTTTCTCAATAAAAAAAATAAAAAAAATTAGTACCGTGTGACAGATTTTGTTTTTATTAATCCACGTTATTGGAAATTTGAAATTGCATGTCATAGACGGCAAAGATCCTCTTTACATTGTTGGTCTGCCTTTTCGGTCTGAATATCTTACCTTCTGCACGCAGAACAATCACTGAAAATCAAAATGTGCAGTCGATTCTGGAAAGTACAGTCAATTTTGGTTAAATATGCATGTCGTTTCACGCAAACATGCTGTCCTGGCAGACTGGAAACCCTAGCTGGCATCGGTTATGGAGTCGTAATGCTCAAAACGAATAAATTTGATGTGTGAAGATGTTTATCATAAAGAGTAAATAAGTAATTGTGTTTTGGAGATGGATATTTTTTGATTGTAGATCTTGGGTCTATGTGGCCAAGGGCTCGATTCACACCTACCACAGCCTCAAATCAAATATTCTGTGTAAGTGCTAGCTTTATTTACTTTTCGCATTATCGATCTTGAGCATATGTTCTGCTTTATTGTGTTTTTATATAAAAATGATATTTGGATTCTGCGCTGCTGTATGCCTCGATTTGACAGATATTTAAATGCTCTGGTTTAGTTTTCTGAATTTATTTTTATGCCCCAGTATTTGGATTCATCTTTTTCTGTTTTCGTAAGAGTTTGAATTTGCTTTTAGAACCCTAGTAGTATGGATGAGCTTATGTCGGTGCTTGGATTTTTGAATAAGATTTGGTGGATAAAGATTTGATCTATGCGTTACAATGCAGCTGCGGATGGTGAATTGTGGAAGGACTGTGCCCTTTCTGTTGATCCTTAGTAGGAGATTATATTTATTTACATGGACCAGCTAGGACTTGAATATAGGACTTTCCCTTTGCTGCTGGGATGGTCTATAGACAGAACCTCTTGTTCTATTGTGGTTCCATGAAGTGGATTGGATTGTTTGGAAGAGCTCAATGGAAGAAATATACAGTGTTTAGATTATTCACATTATTGTCACATTCAGAAATGATTTCAAAATGGAGCCCTTAGATTTGGTAGGATTATTTGAATTCATCCATTAGTTCCTAGATCCTTCTTCCGTTTTCAGGACGTGGACGGTATCACTTCAATATTGTTGTTGGGAAATCATGAGAGTTGTTCAATTTAATCTGCACTGAAGACAGACATGATTCAATTTTCAGGAGAATTTGATATTCTTAATGTATTATTTTAACCAAGACATCACCTATAATATCACAACCTTTCCACTGTTTACAAATATCATGCATGCTCAGAAAGGCATGGGAAATAATCATAGGCCTTTTTATTAACCTGCAATTGCATAGCCAAGGTTGGATCCAGTAAAAACACCAGAGAACAGATTTCTTGTCATACTTTCCATTTGGATCTTGCCCACTTCATCTGCTGAAGTCTATGTGTCTACATATCTATCTATCTATGATAATGAAACACTGATAAAGAAGTGCAGAGGAAAACATTATTGAAAATCTGTTAAACAATATACAGAATTGGGCCGGTATCTCAAAGTACCTCCCAAAATTAATCTGACCCTATAGCAGTGGATCGTTTCAGTTTGAACGGTCAAGTTAACATTCTATCCCTAATATTATCTGTTGGGTCTTATCACCTCATCTACCTAAGAAATGCATGTACCTTTAGTATTTCTATATACATTTACCATAGTTGCTGGGAGACGCATCTCCTGCCCCCAAAGACGCATCTCAGAGACTGGTACACGTCTCTGGTACCGGAAACGTACCTGGAAACGCCTCCAGCAGCATAGAAACTTGACGTGCCGTCTCTCGAGTCTTTTGACATCTCCCAACGGAAATTTTGGCGTCTCCCGTGAAATTTAAAAGCATTAAAAAATTATAACGTGAAAGAATTTATAATGTCATGATATTTTCTATAAATTATTAATTTATTAATTTTTATTTATATTAAAAAAAGATGACATCTCCCAAGTAACCCCGTTTCCTATTTAAAAAAAAGCTGTATTGGTACCGGTACCAGTCTCCCTTACCAGTCCCAGTACCAGTCTCCTGGCAACTATGACATTTACACAATATTGCAGAGCTCTTTTTCTTGCTTAGCAGATTTGTATCTGGCAATATGTGCATGGCCATCTGTGTATCTGAGTATTGACACTGGTCTGTGTTTGTTGTGCATCTGTGTGATGCTGGCAGTGAGAGTCAGATGAAAATATCGCTGTCAGCAACTGGATCATGGCATCATAATTGGCCCAACAACATTTGTTGTTTCAATTTTCTTTTAAATTCTTTCGAGAGTTAGAATCTGAAAACTATATTGCAGCCAAGCCAATCTCAATTCTGCAGCCTAAAAGCCAAAATTTAGAGCCAGAAGTTTCAAAATCATGATATAATCTTAAACATAGTATTAAAATCCAGGAAAAACCTGTGGTTACCTGCTGGTGACCAGTACCCACTGCCTTTCCCATACTGATCAGGACCGTTTTGCCTGGATTATTCAATAAATCGGTTAACACTCATCAAAACTGGTTCAAACCATAAAAAATAGAAAACATGTGTATAACATGCTGAGTTACTGGTTCGGGTTCAGTTCGCAGGTTCGGGCAAAATTTTTTTTGGGGTTGGGTTGGTTAATACAAAAATATATTAAAATCAGAAATATATACATATTTGCAGCAGTAATTAAGTTGAAAATACACCACCATATAAATAGTCAAATAACATAGCATAAATATGCCTTCACTTTCATAGTCAAATAATAAAATATTAGTGATACTCGAATGTCATGATATAGATTAAAATTTAAAGTTCAAACATAATAATCTCAAGTGTTTACAATCAGCCATCATTGATCATTGATCAAATATCATGTGTCATCAAAATTATCATCATTAGCATCTATATTAGATGATGCATATTGTGGTAAATTAGAAGAACCACAAATAGCATTAGTGACACTTGCACAAGTACTACCACTAGCACTGACACGAGCACTCTCATGCTCACTAGCTGCCTCAAGCTCATAGTCATCATCAATATCAAGTGCAGCTAAGTGGCTTGTGGAAGCATCCAAATCAAGACGCTTTGGCTTGGTATCCCATTTCCTTGTGTCTCCTTCCTTCTTTGTATGAACTTTGTTTGTGTGTAATGAGGCGCAAGTTTGAATGCACATACACCAAGTCTTTTGCCTTTTTGACTGTAGTCTGTTGTGCTTTATTGATGATGAAGGGGTATGTACTCCAATTCCTCTCAGGAAAAAGATGAACTAGCAACCTATTAAGACCAAATTAAATAGTTAAGAGTTACAAAATTTAACTAATTAAAATATAAATTAAAATAAAAATTACAAAATATAAAACTTAAATTTAAAAGATAAAAGATTTTGACTATAAAACTTACTTAAGATAAAACTTTTATTGCAAGAGGTTGTAGGTATGTGTATTTTTGGCCATGGAAGTACCACCATGAGCATCCACCTTGTACTTGTCTCGAAGGGCATCAAGACCACAATCATTGGAGCATGCAAAACCCATGAATTCAACCCTCACTAGATCACGTTGGTCATGATCAGTGAAGAGTCTACGAAGTGCTGCCTTGTACCCTTGAGCCACTTCAGCATCTCTATATGGGGCAACTCTTGATGTCACAAAAAGTAGCTCAATACTATACTATTTGGGACTCAATGCAAAAGCAAGAAGATGCAATAGAGTGGTCCTTTTGTTCCATCTCTCTACAATGATTTGGTGTAACTCTTTGAAGAACTTTTCTTCAAGATCTTCCTCTTTTGCATTCATGATGGTTTTCATCTTCTCAATCATCTAGTTGATGCCATCATATATTTCGCCCAAACAAGGTCTATACATGCCAGTATAACGGATCATGCTCAATATGGGCTCAATGAAACTAAGGAGATACCCAACACAATCCCACCAACTATTATCTAGGATCATTTGCTTAATCTTAGTTGCCCTTTCAGTGCTGGATTGCCTTCATATGAACCAATTAGGGTCGATGACCATATTAGATGACCATATTAGAGAGTGCCTCACAAACCTTCACAAGTCATCTCAACACAATTGTATTGGAGGCAAAACAGGTCTCAACAACTTGTTTGAAAATCAAAATAAAATAAAATTTAAGTTTACAAAAATTAAAATTTAAAATTTAAAATTTAAAATATTACTAAAGTGAAACATGTTTATTATTTAACTTACCTTCAACAACTCCAATTTTGAGAAGGATCTAAATATGCCTTGTGACATATGGTGGTTGGTGACAAACATTTGGATGTCTTTTGCGTCAACATACACCTATTTGATCCACTCAATTTTGTTTCCAATTTTTTGTAGCATTAGGTTGAGGGAGTGGAAAACACAAGGTGTCCAAAAATGTGTAAATACCTCTACTCAACCAGTAACCCAATAGCCCTACAATTTTTTTGGATTGTTTGTTACAACTTACACAACATTTCAAGGGTCCACTTCATCAATAGCTTGACAAAGGGATGTTAGCAATAAATGCACTATCCTTCACCTCTCCTTCACAATCCACTGCTCTCAAAAACATTGCCCTTTTAGGGGACATTGCAATAACATTGATCAATGGGCAATTTTTTTGCATCTTTCCATCCATTAGAAACGATGGCCACCCCTGTTTTGATCCACAAATTCCTTATGGACTGGAAGAGTCCTCTGCATATTTCACCTCTTTATCTAATAAGGTGGTAAACACCTTCTCTAAACCTAGGCCCTTATACCCCTTTGGAGCCTCATTAATAGATTTCACCATTTTTTGCCAATATGGTGAGTGAACAACATTGAATCATGAATGCCAATTTGTCATGACCCTACCATAATCAATTTGCAACACTAAAATATAAAAACCAAACATTGAAATACAATAAATAATCAATATAAATATTTAAAATATATAAATATAAATATTATTATAATTATAATCATTATAATATAATACTATAAATATTTAAAACTAATATAAAAATAAATATATTTACAATAATTTCAATTTATAAATATCTAAGTTGCCGGTTCGGGTAGGGGTTCAGATGTGGGTTTGGGTTCGGGTTTGCCGGTTCGGCAAATTTTTTTTTCCTAGGGTACGGGTACGACTGTACTATATATATATATTATAAATTTATAAACATAATTATAATGCCATAGACTCATAAGCATGCTCAAAATTATAATCATATGATCATAATGCCATAGAATATTGAAACAATGAAATACACCATACGGTAATACCTCATATAATATGTAATCATATTCATAGTTTGCAAAAATGTAAATAGTAAATACTCAAGTCTTAAAATGTCATTACACATTGAAAATTCAAATTACAATCAAGACAATATTTAATTTAGTATTACTATTCTTCAAATTCGTCATCCTCATCATCCTCAATTGGTTCAATTTGATTTGAACCACTATCAATTGGATTGCCACTCCCACTAGGTGCATTAGTTGCCTCATTGTCATCTATAGAAGCCAAGGTAAGTTGTGCAATTGCAGCATCTAAATCAGCACACTCAGGGGTGAGATTCCAATTCTTTGACACACCCTCATTGTATTCAGGTTTCTTATGTGATAAGAGACGAAGGTTGGAGTGTACATAGATCAAATCCTTTGCTTTTTTTGCACCCAAACAATTGTGCTTGACTGAGTGGATGAAGGATTATGTACTCCAATTCCGCTCAGCTGAAGAGGAACTTGCAACCTGTTGATTATGCACACAACATTTAGTAATTACTGTTAGTATTTAATTTTACTTGCCAATAATAATCATAATATATAGCATAATAGCATTGAATGAAAAATGAAAAAATAAATAAATAAAAAGATACATACTTGGGAGAGTATTTTAATTGCAAGAGGTTGCAAGTAAATGGAGCCTTGACCATGTAGATACCACCAATCATCAGCATTTTTCCTATATTTGTCTAGATGAGCAGAAACATCATGATTTTTTGCAGATATGAATTGGCTAAACTCGCCCATGACAATGCTTTGGATTTCTTCATCTACAAATATCTTTCTAAATGCAGCCTTATAGCCAGCAGCAACCTCTAAATCCCTATATGGTGCCACCCTCCTCGGCAATGAAAGTATCTCTTTGCTATAATACTTTGGTGACAAAGCAAATGCTAAGAGATGTAAAGGGGTGGTCATCTTGTTCCAATGGTCAACAATAATAGTTTGCATAGTTTTGAAAAATGTTTCCATTGGGTCATGTTCCTTGGCATCTATTATTGCTCTTATTTTCTCCACCATAGAATCCATGCCATCATAAATTTCACCCAAACATGGGTGATCAGTATCAACATACCTAATCATGCTCATAATAGGCTCGGTGAAATTTAAAACATATTCCACACGAGCCCACCACTCATCATCTAAGATCATTGCTTTCACTTTTTGGGCTCTTTCTTGTGCTTGATTGCCTCCATACACTCCACAAACTATTGATGACCATAGAACCCAAGGTCTGTCGCACCTTCAGAAGTCGTCTTAAGACAATTGTGTGAGATGCAAATCGAGTTTTAGCAACCTAACATTGTAAGAAAATGCATGTCACAAATCAGAAATGAAAAATTAAAATAAAAAAATAAAAAATTATATTAAAAAATCAGATTTAAATTACCTTAAGCAACTCCAACTTGGAGAAGGTCCTGAAGATGGCTTGTGACATATGATGATTAGTCACAAACATTTGGATCTCCTCACCCTCTGCGTAGATTTGCTTGACCCACTCAATTTGTGTACCAATCTTTTGCATTATCAAATTGAGTGAGTGGACTGCACATGGTGTCCAAAAAATGTGACCATATCTAGCCTCCACTATAGCCCCAGCTGCCCTACAGTTTTTAGCATTATCCGTTATGACTTGGACAACGTTTTCAGGCCCCACCATTTCAATGGATTCTATGAGGATATTGGCAATAAAACTTGCATCTTTTATTTTCCCTTCACAATCAACTGCCTTCAAAAACATCGCCCCTTTAGGGGATATTGCTATAACATTGATCAATGGTCTATTTTTGCAATCCTTCCATCCATCAGAAATGATGGACACACCTGTTTCGACCCATGTATCCTTGATTACTCTCAATGCTACCTCTACTGAAGATTTCTCCTTTGCCAATAAGGTGGTCCGCACCTTTTCATACCCAGGACTAACATAATCAGGAGTTGTCTTAGAAATGGCTTTCACCATTTCCCACCAATAAGGTGATCTAACAAGGTTGAAAGGAAGCCCATTGCCATAAATGCAACGTGCAATGCTCTCATCTGCCAACTCCCTTGCTTCATTTTTGAAGGCTCTATCCAATGGGCCTCTTTTTCGTGTCACCGACATATTTTCTCCTTCAGAAGATTGTGCCATTTCCATGAAAGGATGTGGGCCAGCCGGTTCTGATAAGCCACTAAGTCTTTGCGAGCTTTTACTTTTATTTTTACCTTTCTTCATAAGAGGATGGTCTGTAGCCTTTGGTGTTTTGAATGCCTTGTCAACATCCTCTTGTTCTTTAATATAACCCATTATTTGATCCTTTGTCAACCCTTTTTTATTTGGCCCAAGGCAAGGTTTTATTCCTTGATTACCAATAGCACATAAATGGGCTTTCACTCGAAAGTACGAGCTCCTATATGTAGTTCCACATTGGCTGCAACGCCAAACATAACCCCCACCACCGGGAAGTTGTTGAATCATTGTCGTATGTCGCCAAAGAGGTGAGCCTGGATCATATTTAAATTGACTCTCTGCACCTATTCCAACTGAAGTAGAACTATCGGCCATTTTGTATGAAGATATGAACCTAAAATAAATAAAAACAAGTAATTTTTTTTAGAAAAAATGGGCATTATAACCCCTTATTTTGCATAAAATGTTCTTAAAAAATTTCAAACCTTACTAGAAAAACAAAAAAAAAAACTTGAAAAATCTTCAAAAAAATTATTGAAAACTAAAAAAAGAGAGGATAGATTCACTCACCTTTGATTGCTTGATCTTCTTAGTGCACCTATTCCTCTCTTGTTTCTATCAGTTGAACTCCTTCGTAGCTCTTACAATCTCACCTTCGAAAAAAAAGAGAAAACCTGCAAAAATCAACTATTTTAGCTTGGAGGCAAAAAAATGGTGTTTTTGCTCTTTTGAGTTTGCAAAATGAGCCTCATTTGGTCGGCCAAGTCAATATAAGGCAATCTGGGCACTTTTTAGGGTTTTATTTTTTGTTTTTAAGTTGATTTTTTGCCTTTTTCTAGGCTGGACGGTGTGGGTCCTCCCGGGTCCTTCTGGGTTCTCCCTGGGTTCGACTAGGGTTCTCCATTTTCCACCCGGCTTCTCTGTGGGTAAATATAATAGTAAAATAAGAAACTTATACTATAATAATATAAAATAATATACATTTGGGAAGAAATACAATTATAAAGGTGGTGGAAACAATAGCAATTATATATATTAAGACAACACTCCTAAAACCAACGATTAGATATATGAAAAAGCTGTAATTAATATATAAGTAAGGAAGCGAGCAAGAAATTATAGGCAATTCATATGGAGCAGCGAATATAGTTTGAGGAGCAGCGATGATTAATAAGTAGTATTTCCATTTATTAAGGGAGCGATTAAATTTATGAGGGCAACGATTAAGGAAGTTTAGGGCAGCATAAAGTCATGTCCTTTTAGAAGGTTGTCTCTATTAAAAGTGTTGCATCTCTTCTTTCGAAGGGAAGGATAAATGGAAATCAAAGGGGGGATTTAACAAGGATGTATGAACAACAAAGGAAGGCATGGAAATAAATAAAAGTCTGATATGGAAGAAGATCAACAAATATAGTAAAATCTGCATTCAGAACAGTAGCAGATATTGATCACGTAAGTGATTGGTGTGCAGTATGCATTTAGCATACAATACACACACACACATATACTTGTGTTACATGGGGATGCGTCCCCTGTCCCAAAATGCATTGTCCCTGGTATGTGGGGACGCAAAGGGGACGTCCCCTTGCCATCTCTGAAATAGGCCATAGAGCAGAAAATGACAGGAAACGTCCCTGCCCATTTGGGGACGACACCCCATCCCTGGTTCGACTGGGGGACATAGGAAATGTCCCTTTGTATCGGGGACGGCTAGCTGTCCCTCGCGGACAAGGAACTTCCAACATTAAAAAAAAAACATTAAAAACTCTTTTTTTCAAAACTTTCTTTTTGCTGTTTGAACTTTGAGACTTTTGGATACATGTTTGAGACATTTAGATATTGATAGACCATGGTTTTATTGATGTTTGAGATTGCTGTTATAGATTTATAATGCTTTAATGACATTTATTATGTTGTTATACTACTACTCATGATTTATTTAAATATTGATATTGTTGTTATCAATTATTGACACATTTCTCTCTCTTTCCCTCTCTCTCTCTCTCTCTCTATAATATGTTAATAGATTTTGAAAAATTCATATATATGTATATTTGTATATCGCCATCCCCTATCATCCCCTAAAAATGGCCCGCTAGGAAACGTCCTAGAAACGCGTCCCTCGGCGAACCCTCGTCCTCGTCCCTGAAACGCCATGGAACATAGATATGTACATATATAATCTCATAATGACTAATAGACAATAAGGAGGGATATATTATGTCTAGATTGGAAATAGTGAATTTGTTTATATTATTACTAACATCACCCTTTTCTTTAAGGAATATCTTTTGAATATTAAAAATAGATTGATCAACAAGGCAATTGGAGCAGATCAAACATAATTATCTGCACTCAGCAGACCAAGGTAGTAGTCAGCATTTGTTAATATATTTGCATAGTAGAATATAGCAATCTTATATTTAGCAAGCATTGTGGTATGCACTAATATGATTATTGTGAATGATGATATGTCTATTAATGTATAATCTCTATGAATCTGCATATACTTATTGTTTGTAATTCTCATCAAACAACCATGAGGAGGAGTGAGGGAAATTCGAGTAGGGTGAGCAAATACTAGATTTCTTTCTTAGCATGCCACTCCAAGCTGGCCACTTGGGGCCAAGGGGGTGAGAATTTGCCTTGGACTTAGGAAGGGGAATCTACCGGTCTCCTATTGTAGATTCTCCTCAATCTTTACATGGATTGGTTGTTGATCATAAGAGGGATGGATAAGGCAGCAAGGGTAGGGAATGTAGATACAAGTTTGTCCACCAAGTACACCACACCATGTTGGATGACTGTGTGTCTGCCACTTGAAGGCCAAGGGGGATGGTGTATTCACTCTTGGGCTTGGTATGGATAGCTTCGGGCGAACTTATCATGCTCCTCATCCAAGTCCCATTATGATCCAACTTCCAATGTGCATTATGGATATTGTGTGGTTATGTATCTACATGGTTTAAATAGATAAGACATTTATTATATATGCTTGATCATATGAATTATATTCCAATATTATCTAGCATGATTGTAGGACTTAAACCAAGATTTATCTTGCTTAAGGCATTTAATTGGTAAGACATAACCCTAACTACATTATACTTCTGATTTTAGGGCAAGATTTAGGGTTATTCAAAAAGGGGACATTACACAATCCATTGGCATAGACACATCTCGCTATGTCTTGATCAGCAATCTCTTTAGCCTCAGTTTGAAATGAAGTTTCCAATGGTCCCTTTGATCTTTATTTGTAGAGGGCATAGTTTGCTCTCGAGGTATGGACATCGATGGATGGTTCTCTGTAGGTGGAAAATTTGAAGACGGTGTAGGGGGCCTCATCCCTTGAGATCCTTTCTTTATCAAAGGATGACTTGATTTACGGCCTACTGCTTGGTCTGCTCTTTCTTGCTCATCAATATATGCCAATACTTAGGCTTGTAGAATGCCCTTTTTATTTGCACTTGGACAAGATTTGATGTGTAGTCCATGGATCTTGCACAAGTGCCTTTTCACTCGAGTGTATGAGCTCGAATATTTAACTTTGCAATGACTACAAATCCAAACATATCCTCCACCACTTGGAAGTTGTTGAACCATTTCAACATATTTCCAAAGGGGAGAGTTTGGGTCTGTTTTGAAACGAGATTGGTTCGAGGAGCTAGAACCGGTTGCCGTTGTAATACCTAAGGTACAACACATTCCATTTATTCAAAATTTCAAAGTATTGAAACTAAATAACTTAATTCATTTCAAAAATTTGAACATGTGTTATAGACACCTAGAAGAATGAAAACAAAACAAAAACTTAAAAATAAAACAAAAGAGTTCATTTGTAAAAAAAAAATAGAAAAAAAACCAAAAACTTCAAAAAACCTACCTCTTTTGAAGAAATCTTCCTCTACGATCTTCTTGGCAACGAACAAACACTTGCAAGTGCTTATGAATAGTGCAACAACCAACTTTGAACAATCAACGATCAATCTTCAACTCTATTCGTGCTTGTGCAAGCAAGAAATAAAGTTCAGCAATGGAGGTAAAAAGTTTTGTTTTTCATTCACAACTTGATAAATGAGTATGTTTTTGCCTATTAGATGTTTTAGGAGGCATGAATTAGGGTTGAAGGCATTATTTAATGTTTAAAAGTAAACAATAAAGTCAAAAAATATTAAAAAATTGCAAAAAATGAGCACTTTTCTGCGGCTAGGTGTGATTTTATCTTGGGTTCGAACCGGATCCTCCACAGGTCTGTCAGGACTGGACCCATAGACTGTGATCCGGACTCTATCTGGACCCACAGTCTGTGGGCCAGACCAGACCTGGACCTCGGACCCAGGCCTGACCAGACCAATATCCGGCATTGAATACCCACAGATTGGTAACTCAGATAACATGCTATTTGGTGAAAAAACTGCTGGGTTTTTCAAAATGGCTTTGGGATTTTACCTATAAATTTTTCATTTTTTCACTTTCAGGCAGAAGGTAGACAAATTTTCAGAATTTCATAGGTGATTGTAAACATCAAACCAAACATAAACATCAAGCTAGAGTAATATCAGGTACTATTGAAGATAATCAATCAATTGATCTAGATGAGATTGATCCTGGTTTGGAATGGATTGCAATTTGCAGCTGATGAGGAGTCTACGTTTAATGAAAAGCATTTGGATATGAATGAGGTTATGGATGACTGTGACTGTACTTCTTTGGAGCAAATGGTTGGAGACACAGGGGCATTGATTTCCATTTCACATATCTAGTCATTGGCTGCCTTAGAGGCTTTTTGAGTTTTGTATTCTCCAATTTTGTTTTGCATGAGTAACGAGTCAATGACATTATGTACTCTATGACTGAAAATTTGATAATTAAAGAGAATTTGAGAGTAATTGGCAACATTGAAACTTTATGCCTATAATTGAAGCTTGGACTTTCTTTCTCTTTCTATGCTCTTTTCTTGGCATGAAATAACATTTGCAGTTTTTTTCCCAATGTTCTTATGAGTATTTTAGTGTCTTTTAATTTGCCACGTTTTTGACTTTTAAATCCATGTAATTAAATTCCATTTACACTTCGTATAATTCCAGTATCATCTTAAATACATGAATGAGTAAGATCTCTTAATTATTTTAAGGAATGAATACAAATAGAAGATTTTGTAACAATCTGACATCAACCTGTCAAAGGAGAACATTGATAATCTTGTAAAAAGTCGAAAAATTGTTTAACCAGCATGTACAAAGAGAAGTATGTACAAAGATTGAAGAAAACATAATATTTATTTACGTTCAATTTCACTTCTGCTTTTTGATTTGAGATAGTTAGAAACATAAAAGGCATGATTTAACACCTACAGTTTGGCTTGTAATTTTTGACTTTTGATTACATTATGGCTACATAAATGCAAATGGCCACTTTATTGAAATGTTGTTTGTTTTATGGACATGTATTTATAAGATGATATATTGAACAATTAGCAGTGGAGTTGTAGATTAGTTGAAATTCATGTTATCATTTGTAGTTTTGTGCAACATGTTAAAAAAAACCATATGTATTATACCATGACATGCTACATTTGTGATAATCCTATAACTGAACTAGCTTACTCAACTTACATTTTTGTACTATATAACACAAGTCTTGGATGTCACTCCTAATCCTTGAGTTGACCTAATTCCTTGGGTCCATTCACCATGGATTACTTATATATCGGATATCCTATCTAGGGAATTGGGGTATGTACTCCGTAGGAACTATCTACTTACACTATTTGTTGACAATACATTCATTATACAATTCACTTCTACCATTGAGGTTCAATAGTCGTTCTTTGGTGATATTATCAACATCTAAAATGTTTACCATCTTAAACCTTAAAAATCCAAATTTGTGGGCATGCAACTCTTTCAAGTTACTATGACCCTAGTAGCATTCTAAATGGTTGCCACTTACAAGACAATAGTAACATGTCTCAAATGGGGGAAAATAATTATACAAAATCAATAATATTGGCCATCACTTGTCAACTTATGATAGTGCTGCTTTTAACTCACTTATATATAAAATACACTTGTAGCAAAATAATCATGCCTTTACATTCGAAGAGCTTAATTTATCTTAAAACCTCTATAGTTTCTCCATAGCTGTATAGCTTGTTCTTAAGCATGAACTCTCTCTATTACAAAATAATTAAACCACTCCCCTCCTATACAAGCTGCCATATAATTTTATAAAGATGCTAAGGTTGAATAATTAAATCAATACTGTTACTAGTTTAATAGTCCATACTTCATATTAGGGAATTTTCTGATATGTCTAATCTTGGACCCCTACTTTGAGTTTATATTAGGTGACTAAATTCAAAATGCAGAACCTTTGCAGTACTAATATACTGTGCATCAACACAATAGAATAGGTGTCAGACCTATCCATCTGTCTTGTTTCAATTGTACTTAGGAGTTGGTCGTTTGCACTATATTCATTGCAAATCTGTTTAATATTCATGGTTGGAAGAAACAGAAATTCCAATTGCCATATATTTAAAGTAATTAATATTAATATTATATTATTAAGTTTATGATATGGATTTTACACTTTGTATTCGTTACAAGTGCTTTGTTTGCACATAACAGGGCTCTAAATTTACTGGTCGTTTATCATACATGTATTATATATTTTTTCTTATTTATCTAGTTTTCTTTATAACAGTTTGAGACAGAGTTGCTAAAATGGCCATAACTTTTTCATTTCTTAATGAAATTTGGTGTTTCAAAAAGTGCTTGAAAGCTAACACCTAGGGGAATGAAACTTATAAATTAAAAAATGAGATTGTTTAAAATGAATCAACTATTTATGCAAAAAAAGACAGTTTTTACAAAAAGATTAAAATTGCAAATGAGGTCACTAAATCTTTGTTTAATCATTCACCCATTTAGGGCAGCATACATAAATGATATGATTGAATGTCCAAACGTTGGATTGTTCTCATTTATTTTAAAGCCTTCTTCTATCTCAAATCTTTTGAGTGTTGTTTTGCAAATTATTTTCGGTTGTCTGCCAATGGTTTGCAAAGTGACCATCTTAACTTTGGTTGATATCTTTAATTTCATCTTTACATTTATATTCAGTGTTAGTCCATTTCTACATGTGCTAAAGGAGAACATTTTCCCAAATTATAGTTTTCCATATTTCACCACTGAGACTACAATTCAACTCCAAGCAAATATTATAATCTGAAAGCACCATGGAAATAACATCATTTGTTCTAGATTCTGGTTGGGAAATTCAAAGATAACTGTTATCCTATTTGTCATACCTGCACAATAGTTGTTACTGTTAGAGAGAGCTGGAAATACTGGAAGACAATATCAAATAATGAAATTTTTTGAATTAGTTGCTAAATATTCAGTTTCAAGTTTCACCTGAGCATCAAACAAAATAAAGGCAATAC
>VDFB02281492.1:413400095-413511874 GCA_007258455.2 Sequoia sempervirens
AAAATTAAAAACAATAAAAATATCTTAAAAATAAAAAACAATTATATTCTATCTTTTAATATAATTCTAAATTAATATGTATTTTATAAATTAGAATAACATACAACAAAAATTAGTATCCTCATGTACATTGCATTTTCTCAATAAAAAAAATAAAAAAAATTAGTACCGTGTGACAGATTTTGTTTTTATTAATCCACGTTATTGGAAATTTGAAATTGCATGTCATAGACGGCAAAGATCCTCTTTACATTGTTGGTCTGCCTTTTCGGTCTGAATATCTTACCTTCTGCACGCAGAACAATCACTGAAAATCAAAATGTGCAGTCGATTCTGGAAAGTACAGTCAATTTTGGTTAAATATGCATGTCGTTTCACGCAAACATGCTGTCCTGGCAGACTGGAAACCCTAGCTGGCATCGGTTATGGAGTCGTAATGCTCAAAACGAATAAATTTGATGTGTGAAGATGTTTATCATAAAGAGTAAATAAGTAATTGTGTTTTGGAGATGGATATTTTTTGATTGTAGATCTTGGGTCTATGTGGCCAAGGGCTCGATTCACACCTACCACAGCCTCAAATCAAATATTCTGTGTAAGTGCTAGCTTTATTTACTTTTCGCATTATCGATCTTGAGCATATGTTCTGCTTTATTGTGTTTTTATATAAAAATGATATTTGGATTCTGCGCTGCTGTATGCCTCGATTTGACAGATATTTAAATGCTCTGGTTTAGTTTTCTGAATTTATTTTTATGCCCCAGTATTTGGATTCATCTTTTTCTGTTTTCGTAAGAGTTTGAATTTGCTTTTAGAACCCTAGTAGTATGGATGAGCTTATGTCGGTGCTTGGATTTTTGAATAAGATTTGGTGGATAAAGATTTGATCTATGCGTTACAATGCAGCTGCGGATGGTGAATTGTGGAAGGACTGTGCCCTTTCTGTTGATCCTTAGTAGGAGATTATATTTATTTACATGGACCAGCTAGGACTTGAATATAGGACTTTCCCTTTGCTGCTGGGATGGTCTATAGACAGAACCTCTTGTTCTATTGTGGTTCCATGAAGTGGATTGGATTGTTTGGAAGAGCTCAATGGAAGAAATATACAGTGTTTAGATTATTCACATTATTGTCACATTCAGAAATGATTTCAAAATGGAGCCCTTAGATTTGGTAGGATTATTTGAATTCATCCATTAGTTCCTAGATCCTTCTTCCGTTTTCAGGACGTGGACGGTATCACTTCAATATTGTTGTTGGGAAATCATGAGAGTTGTTCAATTTAATCTGCACTGAAGACAGACATGATTCAATTTTCAGGAGAATTTGATATTCTTAATGTATTATTTTAACCAAGACATCACCTATAATATCACAACCTTTCCACTGTTTACAAATATCATGCATGCTCAGAAAGGCATGGGAAATAATCATAGGCCTTTTTATTAACCTGCAATTGCATAGCCAAGGTTGGATCCAGTAAAAACACCAGAGAACAGATTTCTTGTCATACTTTCCATTTGGATCTTGCCCACTTCATCTGCTGAAGTCTATGTGTCTACATATCTATCTATCTATGATAATGAAACACTGATAAAGAAGTGCAGAGGAAAACATTATTGAAAATCTGTTAAACAATATACAGAATTGGGCCGGTATCTCAAAGTACCTCCCAAAATTAATCTGACCCTATAGCAGTGGATCGTTTCAGTTTGAACGGTCAAGTTAACATTCTATCCCTAATATTATCTGTTGGGTCTTATCACCTCATCTACCTAAGAAATGCATGTACCTTTAGTATTTCTATATACATTTACCATAGTTGCTGGGAGACGCATCTCCTGCCCCCAAAGACGCATCTCAGAGACTGGTACACGTCTCTGGTACCGGAAACGTACCTGGAAACGCCTCCAGCAGCATAGAAACTTGACGTGCCGTCTCTCGAGTCTTTTGACATCTCCCAACGGAAATTTTGGCGTCTCCCGTGAAATTTAAAAGCATTAAAAAATTATAACGTGAAAGAATTTATAATGTCATGATATTTTCTATAAATTATTAATTTATTAATTTTTATTTATATTAAAAAAAGATGACATCTCCCAAGTAACCCCGTTTCCTATTTAAAAAAAAGCTGTATTGGTACCGGTACCAGTCTCCCTTACCAGTCCCAGTACCAGTCTCCTGGCAACTATGACATTTACACAATATTGCAGAGCTCTTTTTCTTGCTTAGCAGATTTGTATCTGGCAATATGTGCATGGCCATCTGTGTATCTGAGTATTGACACTGGTCTGTGTTTGTTGTGCATCTGTGTGATGCTGGCAGTGAGAGTCAGATGAAAATATCGCTGTCAGCAACTGGATCATGGCATCATAATTGGCCCAACAACATTTGTTGTTTCAATTTTCTTTTAAATTCTTTCGAGAGTTAGAATCTGAAAACTATATTGCAGCCAAGCCAATCTCAATTCTGCAGCCTAAAAGCCAAAATTTAGAGCCAGAAGTTTCAAAATCATGATATAATCTTAAACATAGTATTAAAATCCAGGAAAAACCTGTGGTTACCTGCTGGTGACCAGTACCCACTGCCTTTCCCATACTGATCAGGACCGTTTTGCCTGGATTATTCAATAAATCGGTTAACACTCATCAAAACTGGTTCAAACCATAAAAAATAGAAAACATGTGTATAACATGCTGAGTTACTGGTTCGGGTTCAGTTCGCAGGTTCGGGCAAAATTTTTTTTGGGGTTGGGTTGGTTAATACAAAAATATATTAAAATCAGAAATATATACATATTTGCAGCAGTAATTAAGTTGAAAATACACCACCATATAAATAGTCAAATAACATAGCATAAATATGCCTTCACTTTCATAGTCAAATAATAAAATATTAGTGATACTCGAATGTCATGATATAGATTAAAATTTAAAGTTCAAACATAATAATCTCAAGTGTTTACAATCAGCCATCATTGATCATTGATCAAATATCATGTGTCATCAAAATTATCATCATTAGCATCTATATTAGATGATGCATATTGTGGTAAATTAGAAGAACCACAAATAGCATTAGTGACACTTGCACAAGTACTACCACTAGCACTGACACGAGCACTCTCATGCTCACTAGCTGCCTCAAGCTCATAGTCATCATCAATATCAAGTGCAGCTAAGTGGCTTGTGGAAGCATCCAAATCAAGACGCTTTGGCTTGGTATCCCATTTCCTTGTGTCTCCTTCCTTCTTTGTATGAACTTTGTTTGTGTGTAATGAGGCGCAAGTTTGAATGCACATACACCAAGTCTTTTGCCTTTTTGACTGTAGTCTGTTGTGCTTTATTGATGATGAAGGGGTATGTACTCCAATTCCTCTCAGGAAAAAGATGAACTAGCAACCTATTAAGACCAAATTAAATAGTTAAGAGTTACAAAATTTAACTAATTAAAATATAAATTAAAATAAAAATTACAAAATATAAAACTTAAATTTAAAAGATAAAAGATTTTGACTATAAAACTTACTTAAGATAAAACTTTTATTGCAAGAGGTTGTAGGTATGTGTATTTTTGGCCATGGAAGTACCACCATGAGCATCCACCTTGTACTTGTCTCGAAGGGCATCAAGACCACAATCATTGGAGCATGCAAAACCCATGAATTCAACCCTCACTAGATCACGTTGGTCATGATCAGTGAAGAGTCTACGAAGTGCTGCCTTGTACCCTTGAGCCACTTCAGCATCTCTATATGGGGCAACTCTTGATGTCACAAAAAGTAGCTCAATACTATACTATTTGGGACTCAATGCAAAAGCAAGAAGATGCAATAGAGTGGTCCTTTTGTTCCATCTCTCTACAATGATTTGGTGTAACTCTTTGAAGAACTTTTCTTCAAGATCTTCCTCTTTTGCATTCATGATGGTTTTCATCTTCTCAATCATCTAGTTGATGCCATCATATATTTCGCCCAAACAAGGTCTATACATGCCAGTATAACGGATCATGCTCAATATGGGCTCAATGAAACTAAGGAGATACCCAACACAATCCCACCAACTATTATCTAGGATCATTTGCTTAATCTTAGTTGCCCTTTCAGTGCTGGATTGCCTTCATATGAACCAATTAGGGTCGATGACCATATTAGATGACCATATTAGAGAGTGCCTCACAAACCTTCACAAGTCATCTCAACACAATTGTATTGGAGGCAAAACAGGTCTCAACAATGTTAGAATATTATATTCTACTTGTATTAATATCAATACTACTGTTGCTACAGTAGTTTGTAGGTGAGGTAGTTAGACATTTTAAATGTCTACAGTGATCTACCTCCTCTATTTAATGTAATCATCTCCTTTGTTAATTCAAGCAATTTCTAGCCCAAAATTGTTTCATGGTATCAGAGCAGGTCTGAGCCTCCCTTATGGGAGGGCTCAGGATTTTGGGAGGGCATTTTTAAATCTGTAATTCGTGATTTATCACGTGAGATTTTTGTTAGATCGAGGGTTCTTGTTGAAGATTTCTTGTAAAAATCGAAACCCTTTTGTCTGCAAAATTGCGGGCATTTTTTTTTCTAAAAATTCGTATGGAGACTTTCAAATTTTGGGCCACGATTTCTCCTGCCTTTGGTCGCGATTTCTTCAAATCGCTGGGCGTCGGATTTTTCTGAGAAAAACGTGAGTCTCTTCTTGTGTTTGAATCGCACGGCTTCTTCCTTTGTTACTGGGCGCGATTTGAAGGGACTGTGGTCGCGTTGTTTTCCTGGTTCTTCCTGCATGTATTCGTCACTTCTGAAAAACGCGATTTTTCTTCACGTTTTCTGCTCACGTTTTTCTGCGCGCGACCTACGATTTTCAGCCTCTTTTTGGACGCGATTTCTGGTTCCTTTCTCTTCGAATCTGAGCCTCAAGAGGTCGCCTCAGTCTGCAAGCACGTCGCCTAGGGTTTGGCATCTATTTTGCCAAATTTTCGTGCAGATTCTAACTCATTTTCTGCAATTTTTTTCTGGTCTTTCATGGCGAACTAGGGTTTTCTGAAACTCGACTAGGGTTTTGAACCCTCGATCAAGCGAAAATTATTTTAATTGCAGATTCCTTCGGTTTTCGAGATTTGAACTGGGTCGGCCTTCAATTTTTCCGGTACTCGCTTTCTCGGCTCTTAAATTTGTGCCTTCTTTCAAGTCGCATTTTTTTAACTATAGATTCCTGCTGGGTTTTTCGAGATCTCAAATGGGTTGTCGCCCCGATTTTTTGGTGCCTTTGTTTTCTGGGTTTCTATTTTTGTGCAAAATGCTTTTAAGCGGCTAGGTTCCAAACCCTTTGTTTTCAGCCGACAATCGATGGCTACTTTTTGGTTTCCAATTGCAAAATGCGTGGGATTCTCTTAGTTTTTACTGTTTTTTCCTCAAATGAATCGTGGTTTGTTGCAGTCTGTTTTGTCGCACCTCAAGTTGCTGGGGCGAACATCTGCACAACTAGCTTCTTGCAGTGTTCTTGGGCGTCATGCTCCTCTGCAAAAGTTTCGACGGTTTGCCGATTTATCCTCAAAATCGTGGCAGCTGTTCTCGGTGTATCTCTAGCGATAGGGAGGAACAACTCTGTTATCCAACATCAGGTTGGACGTTTTCTGGTTTGAAGTTCTAGTTTTTGGGAGGGTTGGTGGCAGACTCATCTCAGTGGTAGAGTCCGTGGCAGGCTCTTGTCTCTTGTTGCAAAGCTTTCTAAAGAAGGGGCAGCCTTCTTTGTTCTTTTCTAGACGGTTTTTTGTACTCTTGGTCATCAACATTCTGCAGATCCGTGGAGGGTCTCCTCGTAGCGTAGAAAGTGTTCTGAAGAATTTGTGACCAACGACCTGCAGATTGTTTTCTGTAGGCTAGTTAGACGATTGACCATTAAGGGAGGGTGTTAGAATATTATATTCTCTTGTATTAATGGTCAATACTACTGTTGCTACAGTAGTTTGTAGGTGAGGTAGTTAGACATTTTAAATGTCTACAGTGATCTACCTCCTCTATTTAATGTAATCATCTCCTTTGTTAATTTCAAGCAATTTCTAGCCCAAAATTGTTTCAAACAACTTGTTTGAAAATCAAAATAAAATAAAATTTTAGTTTACAAAAATTAAAATTTAAAATTTAAAATATTACTAAAGTGAAACATGTTTATTATTTAACTTACCTTCAACAACTCCAATTTCGAGAAGGATCTAAATATGCCTTGTGACATATGGTGGTTGGTGATGAACATTTGGATGTCTTCGGCCTCAACATACACCTGTTTGATCCACTCAATTTTGTTTCCAATTTTTTGTAGCATTAGGTTGAGGGAGTGGACAGCACAAGGTGTCCAAAAAATGTGTGAATACCTCTCCTCAACCAATAACCCAACAGCCCTACAATTTTTTGCATTGTCAGTTACAACTTGCACAACATTTTGAGGGCCCACTTCATCAATAGCTTGACAAAGGATGTTAGCAATAAATGCACCATCCTTCACCTCTCCTTCACAATCCACTGCTCTCAAAAACATTGCCCCTTTAGGGGACACTGCAATAACATTGATCATGGGCGATTTTTTCATCTTTCCATCCATCAGAAACGATGGTCACCCCTATTTTGATCCATGAATCCCTTATGGGCTTCAAAGAGTCTTCTACATATTTCACCTCTTTATCTAATAAGGTGCTACACACCTTCTCAAAACCTAGGCCCTTATACCCCTTTGGAGCCTCATTAATAGATTTCACCATTTTTGCCAATATGGTGAGCTAACAATGTTGAATCACGAATGCCAATTTGTCATGACCCGCCATAATCAAATTGCAACACTAAAATATAAAAAACCCAAGACGTTGAAATGCAATAACCAATATATAAATATATAAATATAAATATTGACAATTTAAATATTATTATAATTAGAATCATCATGATATAATACTATAAATATTTAAACTAATATCAAAATAAATATATTTATAATAATTTCAATTTATAAATATAATAGTAAAATAAGAAACTTATACTATAATAATATAAAATAATATACATTTGGGAAGAAATACAATTATAAAGGTGGTGGAAACAATAGCAATTATATATATTAAGACAACACTCCTAAAACCAACGATTAGATATATGAAAAAGCTGTAATTAATATATAAGTAAGGAAGCGAGCAAGAAATTATAGGCAATTCATATGGAGCAGCGAATATAGTTTGAGGAGCAGCGATGATTAATAAGTAGTATTTCCATTTATTAAGGGAGCGATTAAATTTATGAGGGCAACGATTAAGGAAGTTTAGGGCAGCATAAAGTCATGTCCTTTTAGAAGGTTGTCTCTATTAAAAGTGTTGCATCTCTTCTTTCGAAGGGAAGGATAAATGGAAATCAAAGGGGGGATTTAACAAGGATGTATGAACAACAAAGGAAGGCATGGAAATAAATAAAAGTCTGATATGGAAGAAGATCAACAAATATAGTAAAATCTGCATTCAGAACAGTAGCAGATATTGATCACGTAAGTGATTGGTGTGCAGTATGCATTTAGCATACAATACACACACACACATATACTTGTGTTACATGGGGATGCGTCCCCTGTCCCAAAATGCATTGTCCCTGGTATGTGGGGACGCAAAGGGGACGTCCCCTTGCCATCTCTGAAATAGGCCATAGAGCAGAAAATGACAGGAAACGTCCCTGCCCATTTGGGGACGACACCCCATCCCTGGTTCGACTGGGGGACATAGGAAATGTCCCTTTGTATCGGGGACGGCTAGCTGTCCCTCGCGGACAAGGAACTTCCAACATTAAAAAAAAAACATTAAAAACTCTTTTTTTCAAAACTTTCTTTTTGCTGTTTGAACTTTGAGACTTTTGGATACATGTTTGAGACATTTAGATATTGATAGACCATGGTTTTATTGATGTTTGAGATTGCTGTTATAGATTTATAATGCTTTAATGACATTTATTATGTTGTTATACTACTACTCATGATTTATTTAAATATTGATATTGTTGTTATCAATTATTGACACATTTCTCTCTCTTTCCCTCTCTCTCTCTCTCTCTCTATAATATGTTAATAGATTTTGAAAAATTCATATATATGTATATTTGTATATCGCCATCCCCTATCATCCCCTAAAAATGGCCCGCTAGGAAACGTCCTAGAAACGCGTCCCTCGGCGAACCCTCGTCCTCGTCCCTGAAACGCCATGGAACATAGATATGTACATATATAATCTCATAATGACTAATAGACAATAAGGAGGGATATATTATGTCTAGATTGGAAATAGTGAATTTGTTTATATTATTACTAACATCACCCTTTTCTTTAAGGAATATCTTTTGAATATTAAAAATAGATTGATCAACAAGGCAATTGGAGCAGATCAAACATAATTATCTGCACTCAGCAGACCAAGGTAGTAGTCAGCATTTGTTAATATATTTGCATAGTAGAATATAGCAATCTTATATTTAGCAAGCATTGTGGTATGCACTAATATGATTATTGTGAATGATGATATGTCTATTAATGTATAATCTCTATGAATCTGCATATACTTATTGTTTGTAATTCTCATCAAACAACCATGAGGAGGAGTGAGGGAAATTCGAGTAGGGTGAGCAAATACTAGATTTCTTTCTTAGCATGCCACTCCAAGCTGGCCACTTGGGGCCAAGGGGGTGAGAATTTGCCTTGGACTTAGGAAGGGGAATCTACCGGTCTCCTATTGTAGATTCTCCTCAATCTTTACATGGATTGGTTGTTGATCATAAGAGGGATGGATAAGGCAGCAAGGGTAGGGAATGTAGATACAAGTTTGTCCACCAAGTACACCACACCATGTTGGATGACTGTGTGTCTGCCACTTGAAGGCCAAGGGGGATGGTGTATTCACTCTTGGGCTTGGTATGGATAGCTTCGGGCGAACTTATCATGCTCCTCATCCAAGTCCCATTATGATCCAACTTCCAATGTGCATTATGGATATTGTGTGGTTATGTATCTACATGGTTTAAATAGATAAGACATTTATTATATATGCTTGATCATATGAATTATATTCCAATATTATCTAGCATGATTGTAGGACTTAAACCAAGATTTATCTTGCTTAAGGCATTTAATTGGTAAGACATAACCCTAACTACATTATACTTCTGATTTTAGGGCAAGATTTAGGGTTATTCAAAAAGGGGACATTACACAATCCATTGGCATAGACACATCTCGCTATGTCTTGATCAGCAATCTCTTTAGCCTCAGTTTGAAATGAAGTTTCCAATGGTCCCTTTGATCTTTATTTGTAGAGGGCATAGTTTGCTCTCGAGGTATGGACATCGATGGATGGTTCTCTGTAGGTGGAAAATTTGAAGACGGTGTAGGGGGCCTCATCCCTTGAGATCCTTTCTTTATCAAAGGATGACTTGATTTACGGCCTACTGCTTGGTCTGCTCTTTCTTGCTCATCAATATATGCCAATACTTAGGCTTGTAGAATGCCCTTTTTATTTGCACTTGGACAAGATTTGATGTGTAGTCCATGGATCTTGCACAAGTGCCTTTTCACTCGAGTGTATGAGCTCGAATATTTAACTTTGCAATGACTACAAATCCAAACATATCCTCCACCACTTGGAAGTTGTTGAACCATTTCAACATATTTCCAAAGGGGAGAGTTTGGGTCTGTTTTGAAACGAGATTGGTTCGAGGAGCTAGAACCGGTTGCCGTTGTAATACCTAAGGTACAACACATTCCATTTATTCAAAATTTCAAAGTATTGAAACTAAATAACTTAATTCATTTCAAAAATTTGAACATGTGTTATAGACACCTAGAAGAATGAAAACAAAACAAAAACTTAAAAATAAAACAAAAGAGTTCATTTGTAAAAAAAAAATAGAAAAAAAACCAAAAACTTCAAAAAACCTACCTCTTTTGAAGAAATCTTCCTCTACGATCTTCTTGGCAACGAACAAACACTTGCAAGTGCTTATGAATAGTGCAACAACCAACTTTGAACAATCAACGATCAATCTTCAACTCTATTCGTGCTTGTGCAAGCAAGAAATAAAGTTCAGCAATGGAGGTAAAAAGTTTTGTTTTTCATTCACAACTTGATAAATGAGTATGTTTTTGCCTATTAGATGTTTTAGGAGGCATGAATTAGGGTTGAAGGCATTATTTAATGTTTAAAAGTAAACAATAAAGTCAAAAAATATTAAAAAATTGCAAAAAATGAGCACTTTTCTGCGGCTAGGTGTGATTTTATCTTGGGTTCGAACCGGATCCTCCACAGGTCTGTCAGGACTGGACCCATAGACTGTGATCCGGACTCTATCTGGACCCACAGTCTGTGGGCCAGACCAGACCTGGACCTCGGACCCAGGCCTGACCAGACCAATATCCGGCATTGAATACCCACAGATTGGTAACTCAGATAACATGCTATTTGGTGAAAAAACTGCTGGGTTTTTCAAAATGGCTTTGGGATTTTACCTATAAATTTTTCATTTTTTCACTTTCAGGCAGAAGGTAGACAAATTTTCAGAATTTCATAGGTGATTGTAAACATCAAACCAAACATAAACATCAAGCTAGAGTAATATCAGGTACTATTGAAGATAATCAATCAATTGATCTAGATGAGATTGATCCTGGTTTGGAATGGATTGCAATTTGCAGCTGATGAGGAGTCTACGTTTAATGAAAAGCATTTGGATATGAATGAGGTTATGGATGACTGTGACTGTACTTCTTTGGAGCAAATGGTTGGAGACACAGGGGCATTGATTTCCATTTCACATATCTAGTCATTGGCTGCCTTAGAGGCTTTTTGAGTTTTGTATTCTCCAATTTTGTTTTGCATGAGTAACGAGTCAATGACATTATGTACTCTATGACTGAAAATTTGATAATTAAAGAGAATTTGAGAGTAATTGGCAACATTGAAACTTTATGCCTATAATTGAAGCTTGGACTTTCTTTCTCTTTCTATGCTCTTTTCTTGGCATGAAATAACATTTGCAGTTTTTTTCCCAATGTTCTTATGAGTATTTTAGTGTCTTTTAATTTGCCACGTTTTTGACTTTTAAATCCATGTAATTAAATTCCATTTACACTTCGTATAATTCCAGTATCATCTTAAATACATGAATGAGTAAGATCTCTTAATTATTTTAAGGAATGAATACAAATAGAAGATTTTGTAACAATCTGACATCAACCTGTCAAAGGAGAACATTGATAATCTTGTAAAAAGTCGAAAAATTGTTTAACCAGCATGTACAAAGAGAAGTATGTACAAAGATTGAAGAAAACATAATATTTATTTACGTTCAATTTCACTTCTGCTTTTTGATTTGAGATAGTTAGAAACATAAAAGGCATGATTTAACACCTACAGTTTGGCTTGTAATTTTTGACTTTTGATTACATTATGGCTACATAAATGCAAATGGCCACTTTATTGAAATGTTGTTTGTTTTATGGACATGTATTTATAAGATGATATATTGAACAATTAGCAGTGGAGTTGTAGATTAGTTGAAATTCATGTTATCATTTGTAGTTTTGTGCAACATGTTAAAAAAAACCATATGTATTATACCATGACATGCTACATTTGTGATAATCCTATAACTGAACTAGCTTACTCAACTTACATTTTTGTACTATATAACACAAGTCTTGGATGTCACTCCTAATCCTTGAGTTGACCTAATTCCTTGGGTCCATTCACCATGGATTACTTATATATCGGATATCCTATCTAGGGAATTGGGGTATGTACTCCGTAGGAACTATCTACTTACACTATTTGTTGACAATACATTCATTATACAATTCACTTCTACCATTGAGGTTCAATAGTCGTTCTTTGGTGATATTATCAACATCTAAAATGTTTACCATCTTAAACCTTAAAAATCCAAATTTGTGGGCATGCAACTCTTTCAAGTTACTATGACCCTAGTAGCATTCTAAATGGTTGCCACTTACAAGACAATAGTAACATGTCTCAAATGGGGGAAAATAATTATACAAAATCAATAATATTGGCCATCACTTGTCAACTTATGATAGTGCTGCTTTTAACTCACTTATATATAAAATACACTTGTAGCAAAATAATCATGCCTTTACATTCGAAGAGCTTAATTTATCTTAAAACCTCTATAGTTTCTCCATAGCTGTATAGCTTGTTCTTAAGCATGAACTCTCTCTATTACAAAATAATTAAACCACTCCCCTCCTATACAAGCTGCCATATAATTTTATAAAGATGCTAAGGTTGAATAATTAAATCAATACTGTTACTAGTTTAATAGTCCATACTTCATATTAGGGAATTTTCTGATATGTCTAATCTTGGACCCCTACTTTGAGTTTATATTAGGTGACTAAATTCAAAATGCAGAACCTTTGCAGTACTAATATACTGTGCATCAACACAATAGAATAGGTGTCAGACCTATCCATCTGTCTTGTTTCAATTGTACTTAGGAGTTGGTCGTTTGCACTATATTCATTGCAAATCTGTTTAATATTCATGGTTGGAAGAAACAGAAATTCCAATTGCCATATATTTAAAGTAATTAATATTAATATTATATTATTAAGTTTATGATATGGATTTTACACTTTGTATTCGTTACAAGTGCTTTGTTTGCACATAACAGGGCTCTAAATTTACTGGTCGTTTATCATACATGTATTATATATTTTTTCTTATTTATCTAGTTTTCTTTATAACAGTTTGAGACAGAGTTGCTAAAATGGCCATAACTTTTTCATTTCTTAATGAAATTTGGTGTTTCAAAAAGTGCTTGAAAGCTAACACCTAGGGGAATGAAACTTATAAATTAAAAAATGAGATTGTTTAAAATGAATCAACTATTTATGCAAAAAAAGACAGTTTTTACAAAAAGATTAAAATTGCAAATGAGGTCACTAAATCTTTGTTTAATCATTCACCCATTTAGGGCAGCATACATAAATGATATGATTGAATGTCCAAACGTTGGATTGTTCTCATTTATTTTAAAGCCTTCTTCTATCTCAAATCTTTTGAGTGTTGTTTTGCAAATTATTTTCGGTTGTCTGCCAATGGTTTGCAAAGTGACCATCTTAACTTTGGTTGATATCTTTAATTTCATCTTTACATTTATATTCAGTGTTAGTCCATTTCTACATGTGCTAAAGGAGAACATTTTCCCAAATTATAGTTTTCCATATTTCACCACTGAGACTACAATTCAACTCCAAGCAAATATTATAATCTGAAAGCACCATGGAAATAACATCATTTGTTCTAGATTCTGGTTGGGAAATTCAAAGATAACTGTTATCCTATTTGTCATACCTGCACAATAGTTGTTACTGTTAGAGAGAGCTGGAAATACTGGAAGACAATATCAAATAATGAAATTTTTTGAATTAGTTGCTAAATATTCAGTTTCAAGTTTCACCTGAGCATCAAACAAAATAAAGGCAATACCTTTGTTGCCAAAGCTAAAACAAACTCAATCTAATTCCTATCGCATGCTCATAAAACAAAAATCCTGCATGCAAGTACAATCCTTGCATGTGGAGCATTTACAAGAAGCACACATGTTTCTTTCATCTATGGCCTATATTACTGAAAAGTATTTTTTTTTTTTTTGTAACTGATATGGTAATTAGGTTGATTATTGTTGTGATGATGAATTTCTACAGCATTCTCTCAGTAGTCTACTACTGTTTTTAGTATTTTACCATCACTGCCCTTTTGGAGGACATTGGGACAGAAGTGGGATAGATGAAAGATAACTCACTCACATATGCACAAGAATAAAATCGAGTTTTACAGAAAAAACACAAAATAGAATAAATAAATGGTTTGAGGTGCCACTGTGATGGCCACCTCCTCTGGCACAGGCAGATTAGTTTAGTTTTGCAGTTGAATAGGTAATAAGCACAATGGATCTACTGCCAAATAAATGGTCCTAGCCTTCATGCTGTGGCTGAAGTTGGTATTCGGTTATGAGTATTGTTTCAGCAGGAATTTGACTAAGCTACAACACTTATTTTCTCTGTAAATTCAGACTTATTTGTTTCATGTTTGCCAACATCCATTTCGTAAAGCATAACATGGAGAAGAATGCTGTAACTATTGTATTTCAGCAGCTATTTGATCTCTTTCTCAAAGAAAACGGTTTTAATAACTTACCATGACATATGGCTGGCACTGGTTTTGTGCATGGTTGATCACAATCTGGGAAGAAATTTTTGTCCTCCCCTATCATCAAGCCCGTTTTCCTTCCAATCAAGTGAAAGAAAGGCATATAAATCCTTCCACCTTTTATCATGGGTGGTCTAGCACCTGAAGAAGCTTGGAATTACCATTGAAACAATGGAATGAAAATGTGCAGAATGAGGAGTAAAGTGGCAATTTTGTAGTCCCAAATGCATATGGTGGCATCCAAGGTGATGTCCAACAGTGGCAAAATGGTGTGGTTGTGTAATGTCTCGTTTTAAAGTTTCCTTTTTTTTTGCCTCTCCTTGTTATTTTGATTCTTTCTTCATTAATTCCTTCCTTCTTTATCATTTGAAAATCTCCAAGTATTCCTTGAAGAGCACACAGGAAATACTGAGAGGGGGGCGAGAGGGCGAGGGTGAATCAGTATTTCAAAACATTTTAAAACTTTCAACCAGATTTAACATGTAAATCAGAAATCAGAACATTAAGATCATCAAACACCATTAACAAGATAAACACTAAGATTACATGGAAAACCCTTTTGGGTAAAAAACCATGGCAAAATATTGCTTTTATGTATCTTCAAAGGGCACCAACCTTGATTACATAGGTGGGCACCAACACACTGAGAGCACCAACTCTCACTAAGCATCAACTCCGATTATGTTTAGTGAGCACCAACCCACCGAGAGCACCAACTCTCCTTTGAAGCACCAAGTCCGAATACACCAAAGCACCAGCTTCAGTGGCTGAAGCACCAACTCCAGACTTTCGAATACAAAATTGCCAAACACAGAATCAAGCAATGCCTTCACATGAACTGTGGGGCTCTCAATCACATACACATTGCAACAAACTTGCAACCACCGAATATAAAGTCTACACCTTTCGCACTATCCCAGAAGTCCAATTTCACTTAAGCTCATGCAACTCCCATTTCAGCAAGAGTCTAAACACATGGAATACACCCAACATACAAAAGACTTGTAACCAAGCAAGACTTTGTTCTTCTTTGACCAAAACAAAAAATAACACAATATCCCTTTTCAGTGTCATAAAGAGAATATGTAATGATTGCTGAGTCCAAAAAATTTTATACTGAAGATGATTAGCTTCATGTAAAGTCATTGTGTGGCATCTCTTCCATTATTGATATCTGCCATCCATACACTGCAAGGTAACTTAACGATGTTCTATACTAACGTTGTTGTCAGCATGCTTCCGACAGGTTCTTAGCAAAGTTTCATCAGATTCTGACTACTTACTATTTTTAGTAAGTGTGCAATTCTGGCTATTCTCTCAGCATTTTCTGAAGTTTCAAAAATCACATTGCATCCAGAGCACATCAAGCTGCTCACTAGCAAAATTTGAGCTGAAACAGACAACTTACTATTTTTAGCAGTTTAGCTTCCGGAACAAATTTCAGGGTTTATATGCAGAGTTTTTCAATGCATGTCTGGAGATTCCTTTTGGGTTTTCTGAGACCTTCGCGACGATATAACATGCAAAGTGAGATAGTGACTTTCAGAGTTCAGCCTTTAGAGGCTATTTTTAGGGTTTGCATGTTAGGGTTTTCTTCATATATCTACATATTCCTTATGGGTTTTTCAAGAGCCATGCAGTGATGTGACATGCAAATGGATATAATCACTTATTCAGGGACTTACTAATTTTTAGCAGGTGCATTTCGGCAGCCACCTCCCAGCACTCCAGAATAACAAACTGATCACGATGCAACAAAAACGAGGACAAACGGAGGCCATTTGATATACATGCAAGTCAGATTAGGGTTTCCAGCTTCGGGACCGAGAAAGAGGGGTAAAAAGTCAGAATTTCCAAAAACCGGTGTATCCCACCGCGATCAGCATCTTTCGAGCTATCCATCGGTAAAATTTGAAGGCAAACGGAGCACTTACTATTTATAGTAAATCATTTAAGAAACTGGTTAAAAATAGTAAATTAGCGGCAGGCGCCGGTGTCAACAGGCAGGTCACCTGGTGAGGAGCAAGTCATTCGAATTTCAAGTCAATCGGAGTTGTGGAGGTCTCAGAAACAAGCAGTTACTATAAATAGCAAACCACCTTCAGAAATGGGCTATTTTTAGCAAGCTAGCTCAGAGTAGTAGTATGAACAGGCTGACAGGGTCATGAAAGTCCTGTGCTTAAAATTTCAAATCGTTCCGAGCTTTAGAAGTGTGAAAATTGAACGAGTTACTATAAATAGCAGGGCATGGATGAGCAGGCAGAAGCAAGTGTGGAGAAAATTCTAAGTCTAGAGATAAATTCTCCTCCTACCTTCAGATGCGCCCACCTCAACTGGAAAGCAAGAAAATTTTCGAAGGCATGAAAATATCCTCCTGCCTATCTAAAATGTGCCCTCAAGCTTGAAAGGTTGATAAAAATTTCTAACTCTAAAATATTCATTCTCCTCCCACCTCCAAATGTGCCCTCACAAGCAAGATGATTACAAAATTTTCTAAGTGTTGGAGAGTTTTATCCTGCTCATGCCTCCATATGCGCCCTCAAGGTGATGGCATGCAAATGTTGAAAAGTTATGAAGAAAGAAGGGTTTCCTAGAAGAGAAATGTTCCAGAGATCGCTCAAACCTCAAAGATCGAAGCATGAAAATCAGGTAAGTAAAGTGAATTTATATTATGAAGTGTTCTGATGCTCTTCTCCTTGCTTGTTTTGCAGGAGGGACGTCGAGACTAAACGGTGGTGACTTGGGGAGATGAAGCGAATACTTGGAGAAAATGGCTAAGTGTTGAGACTTAGTATGTGCCCAGCTCAAGTGACAAAGAAGAAATGTTTTCAAAGCTTAGGATGGAGAGAAGAAGGTCGTCCTCAAGTACTTCTATGTTGAAGAACAACATCAAGAAGAAAATCATTGTCGAACAGGAGAATGAGGTTGCAGTCTTGGAATTTCAAAATGAGAATGTGCATGCCATGCCAGAAGTTGAAGCTATTTGATCAAGTCTACAGTCCAAGAAGTTGAAATGATGTGAACACATTTCAAAATTGGAATTTTCTAGAAGGATGGTGGCCATTAATTGCTCATTTATTGCCCCACTCCTTTTTGTGGCGGTTTTTAGGGTGAATCTTGTTTAGGGCTGAGGTGACACGATCTGGGCCATCCAATCGATTGTAATCTAAGCCGTCCGTTGGACTTGGCCATCTATAAAAGGGGGAGTCCCCCTCATTTGTAATTCATTAGATAGACATTTGATCAGAGTAGATAGTAGAGCTTAGGGACCAGACTAGAGAGTAGAGCTTAGCATAGCGTAGTTTGAAGAAGGAAAGTTTTCCTTTGAAAATTTCGTAAGAGATTGTTGCGAAAAACTATTGTAATAAAAGATCTTTCATTGAATGGTGAATTCATCTTTGTTATAAGTAGTTAGCAAGGTTTCTTCATCCCTTCTACTTCACGTAGCGTAAAGTAGAGTAGTTTTCATTTTCATGCAAGTACTTAGTAATTGTGGAATGTGGTGCTCGATTTGAACAAGACTTTGCTTATACATACCACTAGCGGGCTCGTTGATGGTGGGTTCGCCCTGCGTGGTCAATTGGATTACTTTTCAAACTTAACTTCGATTGTGATTCATGTGTTCGTATGCATCGTTTTGATGGTACTTGCATGTTGAGTTATAATTTGAACACCTTTTGTTACTCCTCTGAAGATTGCACCAGTTTTGTGGAAGTTGTCCAAAGTGAGGCAAAGCAAGGCTCGGTTGAAGTCTGTGAGAATTGATTGCCATGTCCCACGCCTTAGAGTAGACTAGAACCTTCTTATCCCTACACCCATTTAATTTCAGTTCATTTTTGGTTAGTATTAGGAAACTTGTGCTTACCTGCAGAATCATCCGAACCACGTGAAGCCCTTAATCTGTTGTCTGTTGTTAGTTGCCGAACAATTGTGTAAATCCTCTTGAAATACCAGCAAAAACACATCGAGCTGACTGAGACTATTCGCACTAAAGGAACCTTGGAGTTGAACGCACGAACTCTCTCGCAATCTTAGTGTGCTGGATACTTTGATTAAGAGAGAATAGGGTAGCCGTTGGCGACTTTATTCTGTGTTGGTGCGGTCACGAAAAACACGTCAACATAACCTCCTCTCCAAATTACATCTGGCCCCTATTACTCTACAATGAGAGATGAAGTCGATTTTAATACATGATGAAATCTTTAGATAGTCAACACACGCATAATCTCTTCAATACCCAAATTAATTCATTGAATGTTTCTCATAGGAAACTCACATCTCACACACTTGCTCAGAGCTTTTGCTCATCTCCATATAGCCTTCTTAACCTCACACACACTCATCAATAGAAGATAGATACTATCATATCTATAGTGCGGCCAAGAGAAAACAAACTCCCACGACGTGAATATATCCAAAAATTAAAATAATCATTGCACTTCTATATGGCATCAGATTCTCATGACTTTGCTTAAAGCGATTAAAAAAGATTATTACAAAGCCGCTTCCTAAAAGAAAAACTAATCTTCAGGAAACTGATATCCTTTGTTAGATTAAAAACAACACCACACTTAGCTAGATTAATGACCATGACCAAAGAAGAGTTGTTTCAATGAGAAGAAGCCGTTATAATGAATGAAGGAAACGATGACAAAATAGGAACCGTCTTTTAGAAAAGATTAAGAGCTGTCACTAAAGAAGGTGAAGCCGTTTTTACCCAAAAATGAGAGCCGTCACACTTTAATTCCTAGAGATTGAAAATAAAGAGCCGCCAAGTGGAAAATAAACGTCCACTGCCTCTTAAAATAGCCGGCACCAAAACATACTGAAAAATTCGTCTTAGAAAGGAGCCGACCAGAGATAATTTCAAAATCATCCACAATAAAAATTATCGAGCAATTTCAAAGATGCCGACGCTTCATTGAAAGTGAATAAATGTATGCCACTAGGTAAGAAAACGACGGTTAGAGTCTTTAAAAAAAATTTCATCACTTAAATTCGATTCTCTTTTAAAAATACTTCAAGCCATAACTAATAGCCGCCCATGTTCAATTCAATTTAGCCATCAAAATTTTTTTGCCCCTTGTAGCCGTCTTAAAAAAACGCTTCCTGTAGATTATCATTTTTAATTATATGAGATACTTAAAAAGACATAAGAATGTGCCTTGTTTTTCTCGACGACCACAACAAAAATCAATTCAACCACCAAATATCCACTAACACATGGAACACGTCTCAGCACAAAAATTGACTCAGCCAGAAATAACGTCTTCAGAAACCATCATCTGTAAAAGTTAACTCTGCTCCATACGTACATCACTAAGGCACAAAATGACGGATCATAAAAATATTCGCTGCCTCATAATATTCGTAGTTTTTTGAGTCAACATAAAAATTTTGTTTCACAAAGTATTATCTTTGTCTTTAGAAAATTGACACTCTACATAGCTCGTGCCACATTTAAAAGGCAATTGGAATAAAAATACGTCCATATATTTTAGCTGTAATCTTTAGGCATAAACCACCTTAATATTAGCAAGGTCTTCAATGCCATTCATTCAAGCATTAGCAGCCTCAAAAAAAAATATTTGCTGACAATGAATAGTCGTATCTTGTCAAAAGAGAAGAACAAAACAGACATGGCACTTGCTATGTGTCACTTGTCACAACAGACAAAGCACTTGCCATGTGTCACAAAAGAATTCCAATAAAACAATTAAGTCTCCTTCAAACAAAAGTCTCCAAATAAAATTAAACCATCAATCCAATAAGTCCCATTAGATCATTCAAGGATGATGTGGTGTATGACTTTTCAAAGTTGACACAAATGCTGACAAGAAGGCACCAAAGTAGCTGAAGCAGACACACACCCACCTCAACCACACACAGAGGTAGCTCAAGCAGGTGAAGCAACTCAAGTAGCTCAAGCAGGTGAAGCAACTCAAACACTTAGGCACATAGCTCAACCTTTACATCAATGACAAAATATTCCAACAATCTCCCCCTTTGTCATTGATGGCAACACCATCTGAAAACTCAACCAACACTGCATCTGATAATACCTCCTGAAATCTGTACTTTACTGAAACCAAGATGAAACCAATCAATATGCTGATATGAAACAACGCTGCCCCCCCCTATCTTATTTCTCCCCCTTTGTCATCAATGACAAATTGAGACCAATGTCATTGCATAATGAACTTATTGTAGATCACATGACATTAAAACTGAAAACCATCTTAAAAGGTAATGATAATCTGATGAATAATCAACAGCTTTACAAGCTAAAAGGCACTCAATAGCTCACACCAAAACTTATTTCCAGAATTTCAAAACATAAGAATAATAATCTGCAAAATTGAACCAACTTAATTGAAACGGGGCTGAAAAGATGTATCAATGAATACTCCCACTAAGTCTGAGCACCTTCTCAAGGATGGGGTGAAGTCATTGTTGACTTCTTTCTTCTATTCTTCTGAAATCATCAAGTCCATGATCATTAGTAGTAGCTCCATTAGATTCAGCCTTTTCAACTTTATTCTTTTTCCTCCATACAATCTTAACCTCTTTTGCTTTATCAACCTTCTTGTTCTGCTTTGAAAAATCTGCATGATAGCCTCTACATGTTTTTGTAGTATGACCAAAGTTATTGCATTTGTAACAAACAACATTGTAATTCATCCAAAGAGCTGAACCATTTCTATTCTTATGTTTAAAATTATTCTTTGCATACACTCTACAATTTGCAACGTTGTGACCAAAACAATTGCATGAAAAACAATATCCATAAAAGAAAGAGTCATTAAACCTGGTCATATGATTTTTTCTTTGAATGGGAGGTCTCTTGAAATTGTTATTTTTGTTCTTTGAAAGCGAATGCTTCAAGCAATCAGTGCAACTCTTTTGCTGTTCTTCTTTTTCAGGCTTGGAACATTGACCTTCTTCAAATCCAACTCCACTCTTGTCCTTTGGAACCTTTTGTGCATTTAAAATCTTTTAAAAGGACATAGAACTTTTTTTATTTATCTTTTCTTCACTTAGCATTGTTGATGTTTTGCTTATGTTTCTAAGAGAAACAACCTTTGCTTCAAGTCTCTCAACATTTTCTTTAGCCTTTAATTGATTTTTGATTTCTTCATCTATCTTCTTTCCCTCTTCAATCTGCACCTTCAAATCAACAAACAATTTTTCAGCTTTTTCAATCTAATTTTTTTGATCAATCATCTTCTTTTTTGTATCCTTGAGTGCTTGAGATAACTTCATTATTGCATCCCTTTCTTCTTGTAACAGCTTCAAATTTTGATTTTTCTTTCTTAGCTTCTTGATTCCACTCAAGGCACAAATTAGCTCTCCTTCAAGATTAACTTCTTCTTTTTCATCACATTCTTCATCAGAACCACCACTAGTAGTAGACTTCTTGTCTTCTCCCTTCTTCAAATCCTCAAGGGCTACCTCCTTTTCAGCAGATCGATTAGAAGTATTACTCAATTTAGAGGATGTAAGAATACTACGAAGCTCAGCTACGGTCAACTTACCAAACTCCTTCATTTCTTTAATCTCTAAAACTTTTGCATTGAAACGCAAGGGGAGAGATTTCACAATCTTTTGAACAGCTGTAGATTCTTCAACCTTCTCTCCTAGGCTTTTGATAGTATTTATGACTTCATCTATAGGCTGAAAATAATCAGTGATGCTTTCATCTTCTAACATGCTGAGATTCTCAAAATCACCTTCATACATTCTCTGAAGCTTATTCCAAATCTTGTGAGCAATATCACAATACATTACCTTCACAATTATTGTTTCTGACAAGCCACTTAAAATTGCATTCATGACTGTTGCATTAAACTCAAAAGCTCTCTTTGCAACTGCATCGGTTGAAGGAGTTGATGGTATTGTATATCCAGTTTCTACACTTCTCCAAACATCAAGACCAAGAGACATAGTGTAAGTACTCATACAAACACTCCAAAAAGCATAGTTAGTACCATTAAACATAGGAGCTCCATTAACAACAAACTTCTCAAAGGAATCCATGTGTGCAACTATAATCTACCTCCAAGCTTTTAAGCTCACTTTCCGGAGGAACTGTGCTCTGATACCAATTGAAGAGCACACAAGAAATACTGAGAGGGGGGGGGGGAGGTGAATCAGTATTTCAGAACATTTTAAAACTTTAAACTAGATTTGACATGCAAATCAGAAATTAGAACATTAAGATCATCATCAAACATCATTAACAAGATAAACACCAGGATTACGTGGAAAACCCCTTTGGGTAAAAAACCACGGCAAAATATTGCTTTTATTTATCTTCAAAGGGCACCAACCCTGATTATATAGGTGAGCACCAACCCACCGAGAGCACCAACTCTGAATACACCAAAGCACCAACTCCAGACTTTCGAATACAAAACTGCCAAACACATAAACAAGCAATGCCTTCACATGAACTGTGAGGCTCTCAATCACATACACGTTGCAACAAACTTGCAACCACTGAATATAAAGTCTACACCTTTCACACTATCCTAGAAGTCCAGTTTCACTTAAGCTCATGCAACTCCCATTTCAGCAAGTGTCTAAACACATGGAATACACCCAACATACAAAAGACCTGTAACCAAGCAAGACTTTGTTCTTCTCTGACCAAAACAAAAAATAACACAATATCCCTTTTTAGTGTCATAAAGAGAACATGTAATGATTGCTTAGTCCAAAAAATTTCATACTGAAGATGATTAGCTTCATGTAAAGTCACTGTGTGGCATCTCTTCCATTATTGCTATCTGCCATCCATACACTGCAAGGTAACTTAACGATATTCTATACTTATGTTGAAAATAGGAGAAACTTCATGGCTTCCACTTGCACACAAAATACACTAACCACAAGACTATATATAATCCATGACAACTCGCCTACTTCACACATATATTTAAAGGCAAACAATTCGCCAAAAACAGGAAACCACGGTACTTAGATATTAGCATACACAAAAAGTCCAAAACAAGCTGAACATATTTCTTTTCAACTAAACCTGCATAAGCAAATCAACATCCCTCTAACCTTTTTGCTATTCCTTTTTAGAAACATATAGTAACCTTTGCTCCAAATTACACCTGGCCCCTGTTACTCTACAATGAGAGATTAATTCAATTTTAATACATGATGAAATCTTCAGATAGTCAACACACGCAAAATCTCTTCAATACTCGAATGAATTCATCAAATGTTTCTCACAGGAAACTCACATCTCACACACTTGCTCAGAGCTTTTGCTCATCTCCATATAGCCTTCTTAACCTTACACACACTCATCAACAAAAGATAGATATTGTCATATCTATAGTGCGGCCAAGAGAAAATAAACACCCACGACTCCAATATATCCACAAATTAAAATAATCATTGCACTTCTATATGGCGTCAGATTCTCATGGCTTTGCTTAAAGCGATTAAAAAAGATTATTACGAAGCCGCCTCGTAAAAGAAAAATTGATATCCTCTGTTAGATTAAAAACAACACCACACTCATCCAGATTAATGACCATGACCAAAGAAGAGCCGTTTCAATGAGAAGAAGCCCTCACAATGAATGAAGAAACGATGCCAAAATAGGAGCCATCTTTCAAAAAAGATTAAGAGCTGTCACTGAAGAAGGTGAAGCCGTTTTTACCCAAAAATGAGAGCCGTCACACTTTAATTCCTAGAGATTGACAATAAAGAGCCGCCAGATGGAAAATAAACGTCTACTGCCTCTTAAAATAGCCGCCACCAAAATATACTGACAAATTTGTCTTAGAAAGGATCCAACCAAAGATAATTTCAAAATCATCCACAATAAAAATTATCGGGCAATTTCAAAGATGCCGATGCTTCATTGAAAGTGAATAAATGTATGCCGCTAGGTAAGAAAGTGACGGTCAGAGTCTTTAAAAAATAAATTCATCACTTAAATTCGATTCTGTTTTAAAAAAAACTTCAAGCCATAACTAATAGCCACCCATGTTTAATTCAATTTAGCCATCAAAAAAATATTCCATCCCTTGTAGCTATCTTAAAAAAATGCTTCCTGTAGATTATCATTTTTAATTATATGAGATACTTCAAAAGACATAAGAACAACATCCCTTGTTTATCTTGACCACCACAACAAAAAGTAATTCAACCACCAAATATCCACTAACTCATGGAACACGTCTCAGCACAAAAACCAACTCAGCCATAAATAACATCTTCAGAAACCATCATCTGTAAAAGTTAATTCTGCTCCATACGCACATGACTAAGGCACAAAATGATGGCTCATAAAAATATTCGTTGCCTTATAATATTCATACTTTTCCCAGTCAACATAAAATTTTTATTTCACAAAGTATTATCTCTGTCTTCAGAAAACCGACGCTCTACACAGCTCGCCATATTTAAAAGGCAATTGGAATAAAAATACGTCCATATATATTAGCTGTAGTCATCAGACATAAACCGCCTTAATATTAGCAAGGCCTTCAATGCCATTCATTCAAGCATTAGCAGCCTCAAAAAAATAAATTTGCTGACAATGAATAGTTGCATCTTGTCAAAAGAGAAGAACAAAACAGGTAGGGCACTTGCTATGTGTCACTTGTCACAGCAGACAAAGCACTTGCCATGTGTCACAAAAGAATTCCAATAAAACAATTAAGTCTCCCTCAAACAAAAGTCTCCAAATAAAATTAAACCATCGATTCAATAAGTACCATTAGATCATTCAAGGATGATGTGGCATATGACTTTTCAAAGTTGACACAAATGCTGACAAGAAGGCACCAAAGTAGCTGAAGCAGACACACACCCAGCTCAACCACACACAGAGGCAGGTCAAGCAGGTCAAGCAGGTCAAACACTTAGGCACACAGCTCAACCTTGACATCAATGACAAAATATTCCAACATTCCTCGTAAATAACATAGGATTTATAAATAGTAGACTTTGAAGGCAATAAATTTGCACTCATGCCTTTCCAATTGATCCTCTACTGCCCTTCGAATAAGATCATCTTGTCTTGTTTTGCTAAGTGAATTTATAGTTCCTTGGCTGCTACAAAATTGCTCCAAAAGCTGGTTTTTAAAATCTTTACTCTTTGTCTGCATTTCTTGGATAGGATCTGTCTTTTTCTTTTAGTAAAAATTGTAATGTATGCCCCTGATTTGTTTTGTTTTGTGTGTATTGTTTTCAGAATAAGACAGAAGTTGCAGAAGGGTTTTAGGTTTTGTTTCCATTCATTGCATTGTATGTATACATAGAGATAATCATGAATAAACAAGGAAAATATGAAGCAACTACATAAAATATAATGCCATTCAAAATTCTATTACAAATGAGAAGTTTTTAGTATAAATCACACCTGAAATAACAGCCTTAACAACAGATATTCACCAAATGAATGCACAGATCTGAAGTTCATGCACACTGTCCAAAACCTAGAAAATGGCGGTAGACCCTAGGAACGGATATTGACTCCATAAATTCAAATATCCACCTTAAAAATCTAAATGGTGGCTTAGATGGGATGCCCAGCCATGGAAAAACCAATGAAATAATACTCAGATGGAAATTCCAAAGCACCACGAAGATATGCTCAGATTTGCACTTTCTAGTAGCTCAGAAATATTGGTTTCAGGGAAATTTGTATCAGACCTCAGAAAAAGCAGTAAACAACAGCAAACTCTCACCAAAATCAAGAAATCCACACACCAAAGCCATTGTTCCAAACACACATCAGAAAACTACAAAAATCTTCATTCTATACACACCAAAATGCTCCAACAGCAAGATAAACACTAAAAATTTCAAAGCCAAAACACCAACCAGCTAGGGTGGGTCTCTCACCACCGAAACTAGCAATGTGAGAAGAGGGTTTTCGTCCTCAACCAACGGTTTTCAGATCCTAGAGAAATTCCAGCAGAGTCTCCTTAAGTTGCCAAAACACACATAACCAAATGAGAGCTAAAAAGCTGATTAAATAGAAGTGGAGGAAGGAATTAGGGCAACAACAAATTTGAAATGCTTTCCCTCCAAAACCCCATGCCTCCTTTTGCTTTTTTAATTTTTGTTTTAACATTTTAAAACAAAATCAAATATCTCCTCATGGGGTCATCCACTTTTGGGGGCATAATATTTGCCTAAAAATCATATAATAGTAGGCGTCCACTTAAAGTGCAATGTCCCCACTTTTAAAGCAACGTTATTCAACTAGGCCAAGGGGTCCTTTTTATAACTCAAGCTTATATCCCCTTTTTATTAAAAGAACAATTTTAATACTTACTGGCGAATTAACCAATAATAATTCTGACCATGGAGAGAACTCACCCCCTACCAAGAATGGAAACTTTGTATTGTTGTTGAATAGGAGCCGAGCCCAGTTACCAAAAATAGCACTTACTAAAAACGGTAAGTGAGCCAAACTCCAAACTGGCCAAAAAGGAAGCCCAATTGGAACCTACCAAAATAGTAAGCTCACTGAAGGTAGCAAGTTACTAAAAATAGTAACTTACGAAAAATAGCCATCACCATTGGAAACCCAAAAAACTCCTCTCAGCACAACAAAGTTCCATGACCAACAATCCACTTAGCCTACGAGAACAGGAATAGGCTAATGGCAACTCAAACTAGTTATGAATGAGAAGGGGGCACTACAAAAACTTAGGTCACCAACCCATGTTCTTTCTCCTAAGTTCCTTTTACTCATGTTTCCATTGTAGATCTGTACTCAGATGTTAGTTTCCTACCTTACAGGCTGGCAAGATCAATGGCTCTAATACCAATTGTAATGTTCTGTTTTAAATTTTCCTTTTTTTCTTTTGCCTTAAATATTCCACATTCACAATAATACTTGCATAATTAATTATAAATATTAATCTAACTTCAGAATTATAATTTTGATAATAATAAACTTTGGATTTAAAGCTTTAATACAAATTTGAAAAATATTAAACTTTATTCTGCTGTCATATTTCTTTCAATTTGCAGCTTCCTCACTTGTATTATGTCTTGAAATGATGTCTAAATTTCTGTATTAAGTTAGGGGTTTTTGTCTTTACATTTCTGATCTTTAAGGAGTTTTGTCCTCCGGTTGCTGAATAATTCACAAGGAAGAGTATATATAATATGTCTTCACAAATTCCTTTTTCCCTTTTCCTTGATTGATCTTCTTTATATACCCTTTTTCTTTAATAGACATAACTCTTCATCTACATCCTTTTGACTTTTCATTGAAATTAAACTTCATTAAAAAAATTCAGTTTTTTTATAATATTAATTATTCTCCCTTTTATTGTCCTTCCTTAAAGGAATCACATGAGAAAGGAAGGGGCATTACCGGTTGATGTCTCCATTTGCATTGGGAGGTCCTATAATATTGTTGTGACTTGCCCTTTGTGCCCTACCAGCTTTGTTACCAGAAGGCCCATGGCCACACTGTAACCTCAAGCACTGTTATTAGTGGGTACTAGCAGCTTTTTGCCATTGCTTGAAAATACAGATGGGAGATATGCCAAAGTACCCTCCCTCGGTCAACATTTTTACCACGGATGAGGCTCTAAATACAGAATGAAAAAGGACAACTTGTAAGAGCTTATATGAGAGTTCTTATAACACTTAATGTGGAAGGGGCACCAGTCAAACACTTACGTGAAGGCTTATATGAATCTCCAAGATATATCCAAATTCTTAATCTGTTTTTGTGCCACGTTTCCCTTTTTTTGTTTTTTCTTCTGCCAGCTCTCTGATGACTCTGCTTCACTTCCAGTTTACTTGAATAATTGCCTTCTAAATTTGCTTACATGATAAATATTATTTAATGATTCCTTTCTACCCGGGTTTTCAATAGATTTAGTTGGAATAATAATTAATAAACTGTTAGTTTGCTGCACACGGTTAGGTTAACTTTTAGTGCTATTAATTTCCTATTAGATATTTTATTTAATGAAATTGATATTTAAATATATCAAATTACATTACAATATCGATATTAGTCTTTTCTTGAGATGACCAACATTACTTGAAATGATCCTTTTAATCACTTTGATGAAAACAATTAAATGAATAAATCTACATAAGATCAGATGTTCATCATTTACCATCATGAGGTCAAAATGACTCACACATACTATCTACATGGTGATCTTTGGTATGACATTTGGCATTGGGACATTTTATGATAGGATCATGAAGAATCTATATCCTTTTCATAATTTCCTGCAGGCAGTTCGGCACTCACCTATATCTCATTCTGGACCAACCTAAACCCAATAGTGTTGATGAATCTAATGACCAGTTGGTATATTGTACAATGTTTTAAGCCTAATATGCATTAAGTATTTAGGGAATTAAATAAAATATTTGATACTTGAATTATATTAATTGTTATCCATGGTCTTGGTGTTTTTCACATAATAATATTTTAATCTAAATTATAATAACTATTCTACGATCTGCTAAGATTGCAACAGTTCAATAATAGTTATTGATGGTTTTCTATTGTGTAATGATTCTGTCAGTAATACTAATATTGTTTGCCCGCTACTACAGTCATCTGATAAGTGTTGAATCAGGACCTATGAAAAAGCATTTAATTATTTATCAAATTTTTGCATTGTGACTAGTCATGGAGGAGTTGAAATTTGTTGTAATTCGTGGTTTTGTGCAATGCATGTTTTACCATTTTTATTTTAACATCTTAAAGTCTGTTTCTCTATATGTCTCTTGCTGCATCATGAATTTGGTGCTCAAATATTAAAAAAGCTACTATTATACAGAGAATATCAGTGGATATGGGATATGACATATTGTTTTATGATCTTTCCTAGTTACATCAGATATTAACTTGTTCTTTCACATGCCTCACCATCCTTTAATCATTAGAGTTCAGGAAATGTGGTCACTTGGATGGGACATAATTCTCAATCTCATTATCATACAGCTCATTTACGCTTCTGTTATCATGTTCTCATTACATCTCCTGCTGTCATATTATCGACATTCCTTGAAATTAATGGTTGCCAATATCTATTGCTCAGGATTGTGTGATTTGAGCAGTGTTCCACAGGGACGCGTCCCCCCAAAAAATCCCCGCGTTTCCTAGAGAGGGACGTCTCGGAGACTTGGGGACTTTGGGGGGACGTCCCCCCACCAGCCCACCACCAGTGCCACCATCCCACCACCAATGTCATTGTCTCCAAGACGCCGCTAGAACTTTGAGGATGCTAGGGTGTCCTCAAGACGTCTAGGGGACTCCTAGTTGTCTCCAAGATGTATAATTCTTATACTTATACATCTTTTTATAAAGCACTATATGTATTTCAGCACCCTGCCGCCTCCCCGTCGCTGTTCCCCCGCCGTCCCCTTGCCGCCCACAAATTTAGACCCTACGTCCCCGCGTCCCCGAAACGCGTCCCCTGCCGTCCCCCTGTCCCCGTCCCCGAAACCCCGTGGAACACTGGATTTGAGCAGCATTTGGATTGTAAGAGTTCAATATTGAGAAACTTCAGACTGCAGATAAGCGGTTGTGTGATCAGTGATTTTATTTCAGGTTTCTGTTTGATATTCATAAAAGCAAGCTAGCAGAACCACCTAAGAAAGCCTCTTTGGCATACAATTTATGAATAAGAATATAACAGAATATTCTTACAATATCTTCTAGAGTAATAAGAGCTAAATGATGGCTATGCTTTCACATAGAGAAGTTATAGAACAAATCTTAACATCCTAATGTTATTCTAAGAGTAAATTTACTTTCTAATGTGATTATTATGTAAAGGATATTAGATTTCGAATGACATTCAGTAAATCATGTATTAAGCAGATCACAAAATATAGATAATCACAAGAGGTGGGAATGAAACTTGAAATTGATTAAGTTATAGTAAAAAAGAAAATAAGTTTAGAAAATCTTGTTTGATGTGAAATCTGATGCCAAAAATAAACTTGGAAAGGCTGGAGAGAGGCTCCCTAAAAGTTTCAGCAACACTGATGTTCAAGGACACGAGCATTGGAGATGGGTACTGATGTCCATGCTCCTGTCCTGTCCTTTAGTTTGCTGTGACCCTCTCAGGTGTTGGTGTCCCTTCCTCTCATTGTTTTACAACTTCTGGGAGCTTCCTGCCTAATTTTTATGAGATCTTTGGCTTGTACAAAATGTGAAAAAATCTTTATCAACAGTTTGCTACACTTGTCCAAAGTTGGGAAGGGGAAGAAAAATGACATCAGTGTTTTTGGGAGACTGCCTCAGTCTCCTAATTGGCATGTTTTAGCCTCCACAGCACCACATAAAATTTAGCCTCCACATTTAGTTAGCCATTGACCTGTTTGAATTCTATTTTGCGTTGGTTTTGGTTGATGATACGGATGGTGAACATATGAGGTGATCAAATTAAGAATGTTTATCCTTTGTTGGACAACTGATATGTATGATTGATAAGAAGTTTTCTCTGGTCCTATGTAATCATAATAATGATGAACAAGAAAGATAACCTCCCATAGAATGTTGATTTTTATCTAGAATGAATGATTATGAATATCCAAAGCAAACCCTCCACGTATCATTCTTCTTATTGGAAATTATAGTTTAAAGTTAGCCTGCACATTTAGTTAGCCATTGATCTGTTTGAATTCTATTTTGGCTTGCTTTTGGCCCTTCTTGGTTACTTTGGGAAACTTGTAGCAATCCTCTCATCATTGCTATTCAATTGCCAATTTCTTTGGATGGGTTCTCCATGGTCTCCAATAAATGTTCTTCATGATTTAAGCTGCTTGTATCTTGTCGTCATCTTTGACCCTAGCTTATCATTTATAGGGTTCTATTTATTATATAAGAAATGAATGTTTCAAAAAGAGGATCTTGTTACTTTTCCTTACACTTGCTTGAGGCGGCCTTATTGAATAAATACAAATGCTTCTCTACATTTCTGTTCATGTGTCCAGCATAAAACATGTGATGTCCAATACGCTACCGTTGACATCAGCTATCTGAAAAAAAAGCATTCTTTTTATGTTGGAAGTAATAGAGGTAGATGGTAGCTGGAAATAGTGGATGTTAAATACATATATATTTATATTCACAGTACAAAGCTTTGAAGTCTCCAATCTTTATCTGTTTGGTTTTGAAGTAGCATGCATACACACACATGCACAAATGCACAGATACACACACACATCCATCGCTACGTAATACATGTGCACATGTACACACATATATGTATGTATATACAATGTACATATATCTACACACACTCACATACATATATAGATATATGTAGATACATACATACATACGTACGTACGTACGTTACACACATACATGCATACCTGTGTATGTCCATGCGTGTGTACATGTGTACATACACATGTATGTATGTACGTACGTACGCATGCACACACGTATGTACGCGCGCGCGCACACACACACACACACCCACCTAGGTATGTAGGTATGTATGTACGTACATACGTACATATGTACATACATACATAACACATGCACATCTATGCATACGTAATACATGTGCATATATACACACACATATATTAGCATACAGAGAAATATTTACATACAAACTATTATATAACAGCAAGTATCACTTGGAAGAAATAACATCACTAATGCTCCCTCTTTATATTTGTATGTATAACACATGCACATCTATACATTCGTAATACATGTGCATACGTACACACACATATATTAGCATGCAGAGCAATATTTACATACACACTATTATATATTAGCAAGTATCACTTGGAAGAAATAACATCACTGATGCTACCTCTTTATATATGTATGTATTAACGTACATATATACATACATATGCTCATAAAAAGAGGGAGGATTAATATGCATTTATGTATGTATCTATATACATACATACATATTATGTGTATCTATACACATACATACATGGGTGTGTATGTATGTACATATGTATATACATACATTCTACATATGTACATGTATACATATATGTGTGTCTGTGTGCACATGTATTATGTATGCATGGATCTGCATGTGTATCTATGCATTTGTGCGTGTATGTTTGTATGCATGCTACTTCAAAACCAAACACATCAAGATTAGAGACTTCAAAGCTTTGTACTGTGAATAGTAAATATATATGTCTTTGAGTTCCATACACATATACATTCATGTATACATATATTCATAAAGAGGGAGTATCAGTGATGTTATTTCTCCCAAGTGATACTTGCTAATATATAGTGTGCATGCACGTAAATGTTGCTCTACATGAAATGGCCAACATAAAGGATGTGATGTTTGATACCCTTTTGTTACATCAATGCAGTCTGAGAAAGGAAAACCTGTTCTAATCTTATTGGAAATAATAGAAGTAGAATATTTTATTACCAATAATTCCCTCCAAATATCGAGTTAGCTGAAAATAATGTGGATCTTAAACAATATAGACTTATTGAATGCAAAGACAAAAAATTGAAGTGTCTCATCATCGTCAGTTTGGTATGAAATATAGCTAACTATATGCAGATACCAAGAATATTAGGTCTCAACACTCATAACCACTCATTAACTGACTATATAGTATATACACATTAAAAACTATCAAGAAAATAGTGTATGTTTGTGGGAAACATATTCGGGCCAGAAATGATATTTAGACAAGTTCCCAAAATTTTATGCACGAGGCGTCATGCCAGGGACATTGGTGTGAGGAAAAACAGGTTTAGGCATATTGCAAGGTCTTTAGATCTTAATTATAAGCCAACAGTATGCTATAACAAGAAAACGTGTGCCGGGTTTCAACAATCAGAGAGTGAAACACTCTTCACAGAACAACCCCAAGAGAAAATTTGAAATTCCATGTATTCAATAGGGCTTATATTTCTCCATGATATTTGGATGATAAACAGTGAGGCAAAAGTGATTTTCTTAATAGTGTACACTGTAAACTAATGTCAGGTCAAAGTGGTCAGGAATGCATTATTTACTGATTGTGGCTTCATGTTCTGTTGTAAGAGGTGAGGCATGGATGATGGTTCTTGAGATTTATCAAACTTTAATTTCCTCATCACGCAGTGGTTGGCAAGAGTTCACGTGTGATCAATTTTGAAGATGGGATGATGTTTTGTGGTAAAATATTTCATCTGTTGTATTCTTCGCATTTGTTTCTGTTGACATTGCTTAAACATGTTTCCTGGTATGCACATTTTTGTAAATACGTTGATGACAATATCTGTTCATGGTTTGGTATCAAGTATTGTATGACGGGAACTCTGTAGCTTAATTTCAAATGTCCTTTAGGGCTTATAAAAGTGTCTTTGATCATGTTGTTTGTTGAATTTCTCATCTTCTAAACTGTTGAAGCATGGATAAAAGTCATCTTGACTGCCAATATCTTGGATGTTTCTTTTTTGTCATGAAAAAGGTGAATCCAAGCAAGCGGCGGACAAGTATTTTTGAATTTTTTTAAAGATCTACCCTCTCAAGATGACGAAGGCCAGGTTCTTATCATTAGTGGCCTGTGGAACACTGCTATGGCACATCCTAATGATCCCAAGTTCATTGACTTGGGTATTTTTCGGTGCATGTCAGCTCATATATCAAAAGGTTTGAAGAATCGGTGGTGGCTTGCTCATGATCAAAACATATACATTCTATACTATATAGCCCAAATTATTGGGTCATACACATAGATTGAACATTGAAGAGTTTGTTGAGAGGGTTGTGCAGGCGGGAGTTAATCATTCCATTGGTGGAGCTTTTCAGTAGAAGAATGAACTGGATGGAGCAAAGAGTAGCAATGCGAGCACTGGCTCACTTGGCCACATATGACAGTACATTTCCTTCTGTTGCAAATCACGGAGAAGTCCTTGAGATTTCTGTGCAGCTGCCTCTAAGTTCCCTTGAAATTGTGTACACACATTTTTACCAGTTTCCAAATAGGTGACTGAACTACCATTGTGACCTCCTTACACGTAGAATGGGTGGTTTGGAATTGGAGTCACAAAAGACCGAAGAATGGGCCAACCAGCTTCATTGTTAGTTACTCTAGCTTATAAATTGTTTTGTGTTTAAAGTAGAGTTCCTTTCCACTATTTGCAAACCTGATTATCTTATTAAATTCCCTTGAATGTGGGGTGGCCTTGCAAATGAGAGTTCACCAGTTGATATTAGATTGTTATGAACTATTTGTCATCATAAACTTGGCCGTTTGCGCATGGCAAATTGACCAATCATTATTGAATCACTTGTAATATTGCATGTTCTTCAAATTATTGGCAATATGTGACAGCCAATTTCGCTCAAACTTATAATTGATCTGAGAAATCTGATAGGGCTGTTTTTTCTTGGCACCAATGGGTAGAGCATAAAAAATTAATTAGGGTTGCCGCTTGAAGTTTTATGAAATTCGCTAAGGGGGAAAACTTATGCTCATGTGGGTTTTCCTTTTAAAGCATAGGCATAAAGAAGATGTAAATAGAAAAGGAATAAAGGAAACCCAAAAAATACCCCCTACCTAAGGAAGAGAGTAATGAAATCAAATTTAGGTGAAATGAGTGTGAAGATCACAAAAAAAAAAAGTTAATAGAAAAGGCCAAACAAAAAATACTAGTGGGAAACTAAAAAGGGTAAAGGTACATCATGATAAAAATCATCACATCCTTATTGTCTTCATTTTATCAATACAACAAAATATTGGGAATGAATGAATATAAAAACACATTATTCAATAAAGTGTGATAATACTTACAAACAATAATACATAATCTAAAAATAAGTTATGAAACATGGAATACACTTGAATTTTAAACATTTGAAGTAAATCATCTACAAATATCCATTAAAGCTTGTCATTGTATAATGGAGGCAACATATTATTATCCAAAACTTGAAATCTAAAAATATAATCCTTAATTAGCTCTTTTTCCTTGTCTTTTCATTACATGCTTGATAGATAAACATCTTAGCATGTTTTGAAGCACTTCATTTATTGTAAGAAAATAATATAGTAACATTTTTGTAAGTACGGATTGGAATAACATTAATGATTTATACTTATGTCAATTCATTAATTTAATTAATCATTTATAATGCAAATATGGACACCATCGATAAAAAAAATGTATTAACCAAATAGCCTTATAGGCATACATCAATATATGTTGATATAAGTATAACATATATACAAAATATCCATATAGGCTTATAATAATGCCATATGGACATACAATGTTACATACATACATAATACAAAATATATATTCAAAAATGCTATATAGGCGCACAACAAAGGACCCTAATAGATAGTCATTTCCCTCCAGGTGAAAGAAACATATCATGAGTAGCATTTGATTGTTAGTGGGATGGAGATGTGTATGATGGTGGTCTCCTTCGAATTCATTGACTCGACCTCCTATTTAAAGATTCTTGGATCCCCACCTATTACAATAAAAAGTATAGACATTAAAATATAGAAATTACATTATAAAATGAAATATAACAAAAAACTCACTTATCGCATACAACTAATCACTTTGCTCATCCACAACAATGACAGACTCATGAGTTGACATTGCAAAGACCTATGGAAACCATCTAGATAGCAATTAAACTAATCCTTGCTTAATTCATAGCCTGTGATCACAATTGTGCTAACTCAGTTACAATCTTCCATTCTAAAATTTTAAACATCTTTTTGATGTACTTGGTTTATGAGATAAATATGCCTTTTTTAGATTGAGAAATTTATAAACCAAGAAAGAATGATAACTTACTAAACATAGAAATGTCAAACTCCTTTTGATTTCGTGTGCAAACTCTTGGCACATTTTGTTATTGTTGCCTCCAAAAATGATGTCATCTACATAAACCACAACAATTAACTGATTTTCACCTTCAGTCTTAATGGAGAGATTATTATCAACAATTCCTCTTTTGAATCCTTGTTGTAGATATTTTTCATGTCTTGAATACTAGGCTCTAGGGACTTGCTTTAGCCCATAGAGTGATTTCTTCAATTTACACATGTATAATCCTCATTTTTTAATAATAGGAATCCTTTTGGTTGTCCAATTTAGACCTCGTCCTCTAGATTTCCATTGAGAAAGGTTGACTTAACATCCATTTGATAGACTTTAAAGTTCTTAAAACAAGAAAATGCCAAATATATTTGAATAGCTTCTAATCTTGCAATATAAGTAAAGGTTTTTTCAAAATCAATACTTTCAACTTGAGCATAACTCTTATAAACTAACCTTGCTTTGTTTCTTACCACTTGATCATATTCATTCAACTTATTCCTAAAGACCCACTTGGTACCAAACACATTCTTATCTTTTGGTCTTGGAACAATTTCCCACTAGAGACACCAATCCCCACTACTAAGCACCAACTTAGCAAGAAACACCAATCTCTTATATTGAGAGGCACCAACCTCCAAATGAACAAATTTTTCCTTCTTGAATATTGCTTCTTCAATGGATGATAATCATTTGGAACTCCTTCATAAAAAAAAAATCTTGCAACTTTCTTCACATGTATACTCCTCTTCAAAAATCTGCTTGTAACGGAAAATGATTTAACTTTAATTTCTTGCTTATTTTTTCCAATCACATCTTCTATTTATATGCCCAATATGCCTCTTCACCTAAGAGGGGTGAATCCTCCAAAAGGGGTGATCCTTCCAGGAGGGGTTGGCCCAAAATAAAAAAATAATTTAAGTTTTATTTTTAATTCCATCAAAGGTGGCAACACACCATGTATGGTCGACCCATATCCAAGAGAGGTGATTTCACCCAATATGGGTGTCATACACTAATAAAGGCAATTTGGGTTGGCCCATTTTAACTTTAAAATACAATAAAGTTTTTTCTTTTTTGTTTAATTCTTCTTAGCATATATATTCTATATTGATCCTCCTTTGACAACAACAATATGATGACGATGATTTTTCTCTTCTCTCCTTTGACATCAATGACAACAATATTTCCAACATGAGAAGATATGTTGGTGATTTGTGAGAATTATATGGTTAGGAGGTAGCCTCTATCATTGGTTAAATTTCATTATTGGAGGTAGGAATGCATCTTCAACCTTTGCAATGCTCTCATATATTCGAAAATGGTTGTAACCATGTTATATGGAAATATCCTCTTTTCTACACTTTCAAGTTGTAAGAAAACATAGATTTATTATCTTATTTCTTATATTTTGATCTTAAGAGATCTAGATTGTATATAATGAGAAAGTTGCAAGTGCTTTGAGATCATCATGAAGTAGTTAAGATACCTTATTTTATATTTTATTTTGGAAAAAAATTAAACAAAAATATTTTTGAAGCTTTATATAAATTAGAATTCTTAAATATTTATATTCCAAGTGTTGTCTTGCAAGTTAGAAGTGTTTTTTCATTTTCTTGAGTGGATTTGCACTTGAAAGACTTACAACATATTCCAATTTGTTGTGTAGAAAAAGATATGTCCAAATTTATGCTTTGGTGAAGTTCTTGTGATAAAATTTCAATATTACAATTTAGGTTGGTCATCTCCATATACTTATTCAATTTTAATAGAATTTTATGACCATAAGATGTAACAAAACTATGTTCTTAGTCTTAGATCCTAGGGGAAAATACTAGAAAACATGTTGGAATTTTTTGGTGTGAAATTTCATATTGATTGCATGCTTTGAGAGAGTTATGGTATAGCCCTAAGTAGTGTGATACTAACTCAGGTTCCTTTGTGGCATCTATGGGTACGTAATACATTTCTATAATTTTTATGTCAATGAATTTATTGAACTAGTGTTGACAAGTACAATGTAGCAATGATCATACTAGTGTGGTAATGACCTTAACCTCTTTGATATAGTTTCTCTATGAGTATTAATAATAGTTACGTGTTTGGATTTTTTCTATTTCCACCCATCAATGGTATTCTTTTTTTGGTAGATATGAGGTTAAATTTCTTTGTGTGCTTGCATGTTCTTACCTCCACATCATTTTTATGTGTTTTGAGAATGATGGTTGTTGAAGGATCACTCTAAATGAATGTATATTATTTTTTTCTTGTGTTAAAAATAAATAAAATAATTGCCCAAGTATCACTTCTCTTTATTGAAGGGTTAGTTTGATTATGACAGTTTCTTATTCTAGGAAAATATTTAAGTCATTATTTTAATGCTTGTGTAAATGAATAAGAATAAATGGCTTTCTCTTTCTATCTCTACATTGATTTTATATATTTGAAATGGAGAAATGGAAATTGTATGTTTCTTTGAATTAAAATGATGTAAAGGATAACCTTCCCAAATGAATCAAAGCAATGGATGCACCTTCTACTTGAATTTATGAGGCTATCTTATAAATGGTTGTGAACAATAATATTGCTTTCTCTTTGTCTCTATGTATCACTTTAAACACCCTCTTGAAATGGTAGCATAATGAAATATCAATATGTGTTTTAAGGTATGCTTTGAAAAATGAATGAAGGATAATTAGATGCATTTTCCTATTTACCTAATTTATCATGCTACAATAGGGAATAAAATGTATTATTTATATCTTGTGTTTAGCACATTAGTTATTTTCTTTTACACTATCTAGATGTTAGAATGTTTCCTGTTTGGTGTTCGATGGTTGTCATATTTCCCTTATCTTTCATCTAGTTCTATTGAGGAGTATAAATGTGGCAAGAGCCACTTTGTTAGAAATATTTATGGATTGCATCATATTTTCCTTAGATGATTTAATTGTGTGTGTGTGTGCACGCGCGCACGCACATGTGCTACATTGAGATTAGAGTCACCCTTCTTAAGGATCCATGCTCGACCTTCTCTTGTGAGTTTTTCTACTATATCCTTTGTGCTTGTTGAGCTCTAAGGTGGTATAGTCATGTATGATGACTACACATTGCATCACTAGTTAATGTTACATTTCTTGTCCACAAAAAACAATTTATTAGTTGTATTTTGTGAGTTTTTTTCATGGTCATTTGTGAGAATTATGCATTGAGTAACATCTTAGGTGAATTATCCCTTGTCTCCATATGTCGATGATTAGCCAACATGACTTGAAATGTACTTGACATGTGATATTTTGACTTTAATAAATTTTGAACATTGTATTTGTCTTGTTTGTAAATTTTCATACATTTATCTTTTATGTACAAAGAAATAGCTAGCAATAATTGATTATTGGCTTAGAAAGTTCATGAATAAATAGTAATAAATTTAGAAGAAAGTTGGAAAATATCCTTATGATTACTCATATTCTTGGTAATGACTTTAGTTTGATCGTTGATTACTTTTATCAAATTTTTAATCTAAGAAATGACCCACATCTCAAAGGCAATTAATGTTGTTCTAAATATCCCTATTTTAATTCTAAGAAAGATCTTTTATTACGCCAAAGGCGTATCATATTTGGAAATGGTCGACCCATTTTTAACTACCGACGGTTCACAAAGCATTGCAATACAGTTAAATCAATCTGATCCGTTCAATGTTTTCCATCAATTTTTATATCTTCCTCATTTTCCGATGTTTGAATATTGTACTATATAATATGCGACCATTTTATTTTCCTGCTGTTTACAACCATCCAAAATTTTAGAAGTAGGTAGCTAATAATAAATCATTTTGCATACGTTGTATTTAAAGCTTACTTTGGAAGTGGCAAATAAATCATTAAACAAGCAATGTGAAGGGAGAAAAGTACTTTTGTTGGTAGAGATATATTTTTTTATTTCACTAACATTCTTGTGAGTGCATTAAATTGTATAATTATATTTATTATTATTTTTCTTGTATGTATATTATTTATTATATTTGTATTTATATATTACATTAAACATTATATATTTTATAAATAATATTATATTGAATTAGTATTGCAAGACAATAAATAAAATCAACAAATAATTTTCATTATGTTATTATCCTTACTTTTACAGTTATCATGGGTGATTTTTTTTGTTATTTTTTCATGAAATTTTAATAACTGCATTTTTATGGGCATTTTAAAATATAATATTTTCTAATTTAAATATCTAAAATTCTGATTAATGTTTATTATTATATATTTTCTTTTATATTTGAAGTTATCCAATATAAATATAATATAATATTTAAATAATATAAAAAATATACTTTAATTATATTACATCTTATATATATATATATATATATACTATAATTGCATTTATTATTATAATACAATTATACAATTATTATACATCATATCTCATAGTTTAATTGATATTTAGATAGATTAGGAAAAAAAACTATATGTATGTTAATATGTTAGAAAGTATGTGGTGAATATAATAATTAATACATAAAATAAAATAAAAATATATAATAATATTATTGTATAATAAAAATATAAAATAAAATTAATATTATAAAAATAGTAATAATAATAATATTATAAACAATATTATTTTTAAAATGACCTACCAATTGACCTTATGTACCTACACAAATATGCAAAATAAATAAACCAAAATTTCCCCTAATTCACTTCCACACCTCTTTGGCGTACCCATTGCACACCAAGGTGCGATTGCTAGTTATAAATTCTAATAAGGTAGATTTGATTTGAAGTGCAATATTTAGCAACATAAATTCTTAAAATGAAAAGATTTTGAATAAAAGTAGTCCCATTTAAAACATGAATAGAAGATATCAACATGGTTGAATTAAAAATCCAAGAAGATCCTGGGACTTAATAGCAATGGGGTGATCCCATAATAGTGGTTTACAATTTTTGGCCAAATTGGACATTGAAATTATTATTTTTAACTAAATCTTCACATTTGGGCACCTATAGCGGCTAAATTATGAGGAATTTGAAGATGGTGCAAACTAGAGTCTCATCAAATTTTGTCTGTAGATTCTAAAAAATTTCAAAATTTTTAGAATCAAATTGCACTTCTTTTCCCATCTCCCATGAAAATTGATTTTTTTTCAGAAAACAACATTTTTAAAAAGTGACGCACACCGTATAACACATAACTTTTTTTCCATGAAGGATAAAATTCTAATTCTTTCAAATTTAGATTTTTAACTCTGATATCTAGTGCTTCCACTTGGTTAGATAATTTTTTTATTGATATTTTTCCTTAATCAAGTTTCAAAGTCAAAGCAATTACAATTCAGACATACCGACTGTATAATGGGTAACTTTTTTGTATATGTCAAAAATTTTATTTTTTTTGTTGGATCAAGGACTTCAATATCTGGTGCACTCATATTTTTCAATTTTTTTTAATAATCTTCTATTTTTCCACATGTGAAGAACAAAGAAATTAATTTTCGATGAAAAACCTATGTTTAATAAAACTTAAAAAACAAATATATAACAAAACGAAAACATATTAAAATTATATTCATTGGATAGCTTGTTCTGAGGAATACCATAATCATTTGAAATAAATTTTAAATGAATTCATTTGATCTCCCAAAAGCTAAATCAAAAGTGATTTTTTATTAGCATTTTGATAGGTGTAAAGGAGATGCATTTATAGGTATGGTATAAAACTAGCGAGGTTCTATCCAAGGAGGTTTGATCTAAGGTGATTTGATCAAACCTTCTTCAATTAGAATCCTTAAAATGGAATTTTTTAAGACTTAAATCATTATATGTTCTAAAAATATGTGATTTTAGCTAAAATCCGTTCCTCTCAAGAATTGTAAACCACTATTATGACATCACCCAATAAGAACCATAATAAATTGTTGGTCACTTATAGCATGATTGCATAAGAGAACCAATAACCGACCACAATAGAGAAATTGACAATTGAAAATGCATAAAAGCCAAGAGATAACTTTAAAGAAAGATATTAACCACAATAGACAAATTGAAACTCGGGAAGTACAAAACTACTAAGAAGGTGGTGGCGGCAATAATGGCAAGTTGTAAACGGAATTTACTCTGTGATGTCCACAATATTAATCGCACACCACCAAGACGACTGATGCCTTGGCAACTTGATTGAAAAATACGTGTCTGGTTCTTTGTCGATTGTTTTTACGCGCCACTTGCATTCTTCGGAAAGCGATAGAGCAAATAAAGCGATGTCAATTAATTAAGAGCAATGCTAATGCACGTCACTAAACTTCCAGATGCTAATCACCCATGATATTAGCAGTGGCGAGGGAGGCGTTTTGGGCCAATCTGTACTGAGTGTATTTTCAAAGAATTACACCCTCTAGGGCTATATCGTTCTTATTACTGGATCGCCAACTGCAATAGAATAGGCATGGCAGATAGCTCATTATGTATCTACCCCGGCCATGTTATGCAAAGGATCTGGCCGGTCCGGGCTACTAGCTGGGTTGCTCCAATTCCATCAAGAACGGCTGTCTCACAGCAAAAATGAGTAGTGGGAAAGCTGGGTGAGCAGATTGTGTTTCTAGATAGATGTATTTAAGATTTCTATGCTAATTATAAATATTTTGTCGTAACAGATATTCACTTCATCTGATTTCAGCTATATTTAAAAGATATTCACTTCGACCCACAATTGAATCCATAAATTTCTGCAATATTAAGAAGATATTCATCTCAACCCACAATTGAATACATAGAACATATTCACACAATTAGCAAAGATGACAATGCAGACCTTTATTAAAAAATTCGACCCACAATTGAATACATAAAATTCTGCAATATTAAGAAGATATTCACCTCAACCCACAATTGAATACATAGCGCATATTCACACAATTAGCAAAGACGGCAATGCAGACCTTTATTAAAACATATAGTAGATAATATACAGATCTAATACAGATAGTAACAAATGACAATTGCTGAATTCTATAAGCAAAACACAACCAATTCAAGGGAGCAACCTCCCATAACCCTTGATTAGGAATAGAACTTGTCTGCATACTACATAGTTGTCTAAAATCGATCTCCAGTGAGAGATCCATATTTTGAATGAAAGCATGATGATCAGCCACAGTTTTTGGCACAAGTACCTGCAGCATTGTTGCAGCTTACAATCTTGCAGCAATAGAAGCCCGGAGAACAGTCTTTCTGACTCCAACACGATTTCTCACCGTTGCAAAGTGCTGCAACTATTCTCACCCCTTCAAATATCATGACCCACATGAATACTACTATTAATATCTCCTTTGCAAACGGCATGCCTCCTAATTTCTTTGCAGCCATTTTGTGGTGCCACAAAAACACTTTTCTTTCCAAAGAAGGGCAAACCTCATAATATATATATGTAAATCGTGGGGCTGGCCGGTGCCCCTACAAAGTTTAGTTGATGCATTAATGCGTTCCCACGTCTATTCCTCCTTTGAAAGTGCCAACAGGCCGTAATATTCAGTCTTTGCTTACCTGCTAATATTTTTAGTATATTGTCAAAAGGTGGCGCATAAGGACAAACCCCCTTTTTTAGGCAATACAGATCCCATGCACTATTTTATCTTTCAGTATAACCGAAACCCACTTAGAACGGTCCCGCTCTCGCGCCCACCAACCAAAATATTCAATGAGTGATAGAAGAGTTAAAAGGATAAGTATCATGGTAGAGAGTATAAATATTTGTGATAGTATTTGTTCAACTCATAAATATTTGTGATAGTATTTGTTGATTTAATATTCAATATTTTTAATTATATAATACTAGTAGAGTTGTGATTTTAAAGTTGTTAGTGGTCACTATCATACTTATAATTGAATGGAATGTATTCCTTAGATTTAAAAAGCCACAAATCATGTGATGTCACATTAGTGCAATAAAAAGCATGCTAATGGCTTTGAATTTTTTAGTGGCTAATATTTGCCAATTGAGGATTCAAAATTTAGCTAATAGTACAAGTTTTAAGGTGACCATATTTTCACAAAATTTTATTCTAGTCTTTTGGTTAAATCGCCAAAACATTTTTTTTTGTTAAACTTATAAAATAAAAAATTTGCCACAATATTCAATAATAAATTATATAGATTCGTCTAAACTTTATAATTTATAGTATAACATGAAATTGATTCACCAATAATATTATACAATTATTGGTTCCTTCAAGGTCGTATCACTAATTTTTAACCACCACCATTGTTTTTATTTATAACATAATGGTTGGGGTTGTATTCCATGGTTTAAAATTTACCCATAGAGCTATAATGCCCATCGAGCCCAAAATTGTATTTGGATCATTGAAGATTTGTAATCTAATAGATGGGGTTAAATTCCATGGGCCAAAATGTACCTGCAAATCTTCAATGTCCATGGGGCCTAGAATTGCATTCGGGCCCCATGGGCATCAGAGCTCTATGGGTACATTTTGGCCTACGATATAGAACCCAAACCATAAGACTATGAATAAAATTAATTGTTGTGACAAATTGATATAAAATATTATGGAATTAAGGAATTATAGAAATGAGCACTACACCTTAAACTTGTCAAACATTGCCACCCTCCACCCTTATGCTTTTACATTTCCATAGGAATTCATTTTTTTTAAAAGGAAGGATTCACCATGGTAATTAATTCATTTGTCTATTTTTCAACAAGATTTTCCAATATTTTCTACAATTTCCTTGTTTTCAAATAATCGCCAACAAAATTAGTATCTCTTTTTTTTTTTTTTTAAAGGAAAGATTCGTCCATAGAAAATATTATTTTCCAAAAAAATGGAAGATTCGTCAGGATTTTATATCTTTTTTCAAGGAGGGTTTCTTAAAATTATCATTGGTTGATGGGACATCATATTTGATGACGTGAACTTAAAACCTTAATTATAAGTGTGGAACTTTCCAAGTAAGCTGCTATAAAAATTTGAGAGTGATTTGAAATTGCCATGTAAGATTTTGAGAGGCACAAAGTTAGGGTGCTCAACTATTGAGTCCTCTCCTCTATGTTGGGAATCAAATAAATGATGCAATGGAAAAGATACATCAACCATGCCTGGTATCTAACTAGTATAGATATGTTAAATACATTTGTTTAAAAAATGCCAAGAGATATCAATTTAGAGCTTCTTTTTTTTACTTTAATGTTATTTTATTTAACTTTAGAATTATATTATTTACTACATACATGGAGACATAAATTTTATGTGTTGCTTACTCTGAAAACATTATATTTATTATTAAATATTAATAATTTGACATGTAAATGGATGCCAAATTTAAGATAAAATGTAAGAGGTTTTTTCAACACACTCGCATCATTACACTCCACCCCTTATTGCCATTGTAGGATGTCTCTCTTTATTAATAATAACATGCCCCATAAGAATACGTAATTGTAATTTTTATTTTTATTTTGAAAGGTATAGTGAATATCATATATAGTTTTATGTTATATTTTAAAACTTAAAAATTTTAATTTTAATTTTAAAAAAATTATTTAGTTTTTATGTAAGGTAAGGATGTTCACAAAATATGTAAGTTTATATTGATTTAATTTTTTTAAAAAAAATCTTAATAACTAGTAAAGATATTTGAAATATATCTATCTAATAACTCTTATTATATTTATTTAAGAGTTATTTAATTTTATCTTAGAACTATTTAAAAATTATTTTAATTTATTTACATTGTTTACTTTATTTTTATTTGAAGAACTATTTTCCCTTACTTAAAGGAGTTATTTTATTTTATTTTATTTACATAAGAACTATTTTATAATTTTATTTTTTAAATAAATGTCGGTTTTCTTTTACTTGTTTTTAACACATTCACGACATTACTCTCCGCTCCTTGTTCCTTATGTCTCTCAACATAATGAATATATAATTAGATAGTGATGTGACTTCATATGAATCACATCAAAATAGCATTGATAATAAATGTTTGATACATTTATCATTTTTTATTGTATTGTAAAATATATTATTAATATCTTCTTAATCTAGTAGTAATTAAGATAAATTAAATTTTGATAATTATTCAATTATCAACAATAAGAAAATAAAATAATAAATAATTTTGATTATTTAATAACTAATTAAAAAATATTCACTAATATTAATAAATATGTATCATTTAAAGAATTAAAAAATATTACATTCTTGTCAAATCTATTACATTATGTACATATGTATTAGAGATAGAGGATCAAATGTACAAAGATCAAATACAATTTGTGGTGCACACACCACCTACCATAAGATCCTTCACAATTGGCACAAACTCCAAAGGTTTTCTAGTGTTTCTTCTCATATAGATACTATTTTTTCTTTCTAAGGCTTGGACACATTATTTTTCTTCATGAAATATTTTAACACCTAAAGCTCCCTCTCATCCAAATTGCTCTTATCATGTGGCCACAAGTTTACACTCACAATTTCTTAATTTCTTTCTTGTAAAACATGGTAAGGCCCTCTTTAACCAAAATATTAAAACAAAATCATTAACATAGATAAATTATATTATAATGACAATAATATATCTTTATAATACTTCTCATGCTTATTATAATGTTTAACAATTTAAATTTAAGTAATAATCAATTAATAGATATGAAATTTAATATATTACAACTAATTTTTTTTATATTTTTATGTATGCAATCATAAATGTGGATGTATGTGTTTGTATATAAATAAATAATCTGTAAAAATTATAAAAGCATTACATTGAATATTTAAACAATAGCACATTAAAGTTACACTTGGTTATATCTATATATATATAGAGAGAGAGTTTGGTAATATAGAAATTTATTTATGGTTAAGGAAAGAAAATAGGGTTACTTGATCAATACTAGATTCACAATTTAAAATAGTCCCATACTTGAGTTTGTAGGAGTAAATTTGGTAGAACTAGGTTATATTATATATTCATCTACCAACCATTAAGGAATGAAAAGAAGTAGGGTGAAATATTGAAGGAAAATTGTAGGAAAGAGTTATGATTTTGAGGAGTCCCTTGTAATTGTAACATCCATGATCTAGGTTGTATTCTTCCTTAATTTTTAAATGTAATTCCATACTCAAATTTTCATGATATGACATGTACATGATAAGGGAAAAAGTAAAAAGATAGTGATTCTTGGTCATGTCAGTGACCATGTGATCTTGTATATAGGCCAAAAATCTTATAATTTTTAAATTTTATACTATTTTTATATTTTATTAATAAAATGAATTATTTTATTTCAATTCACTGAAAAGGAATAAAGTTGGGAGTATAAAAAAAAATAGAGAAAAGAGTACCCATCAACTATCTTTTTAAAAAAAATCATCAGTTGTAACATCATGGGGTTGTGTAGTATTTTTAGTGTAGCACCTCTATGGATGAACTTGTTGGGACAACCCTCTCACCTCCTAGATAAGGATGTCAAGACTCTCCCAAACATCTTCAATTTCACCAAAATTAATAGTAATACCATTTAAAATATCCACATAATCCTATAAGAGTCTTCTTAGTAGTCTTGTCAAAATTTAGCTTAATCTAACCATTAGAAGGGGGGATCTTGGGCTTGGAATCCTTGTTTTCCTAGCCTTATGTAAGTTAGCATCATATTGTTTTCTAACATCTAGTGAATTTTTTAAAATAGACACCACCCCAAGACTTTTCTCTATGGATTTATTGATTTTTAGGATTGTAACAATAGAGAGAAGGTAGTGAAGGACATCCTTCACAATTGGTCTAAACTCTTTTTCTTTCCATTGAATATTATGTTATTCATTTCCATCCATATCTTCCATGCAATGATAGTTAGAGCTAGGTTTCTTATTTCTTGGATAATGTTGAACAAGGAAAACTTTAGTGGCAAATCTTCGCATATTGGAAAATTCTAGGAATTAGTCAACTCGAAATTGGCGAATTTCTCGCACCCATAGGGTATCCAAATTTCCTAGAATTTATGAAACATAGGTCCAATGCATGTTGATTCGCCAATAATTTTTTTTATGAGGCATATTTAAGCAACAAATTTTCCATTGTCAAACTACACGTTTCAAATGGACCAACTAATATTTTCACCTGAATCCCAGAAGCATTTAATAAAAAACACCTACATATTCGCCAATACTATTAAAACAACATTATATCAGGACCCATTTCGCCAATTAAAATTTACAAATAGTTTCTTGTGAAGACTCATTTTTCCAATTAAAATTTTTAAATAGTTGCTTATGAGGACCTATTTCACCAATAACATTAAAAAATAATTAAATTTGAGGACACATTTTGCTTTGAAAATTACAACATATTCGCCAAATTTTTAATATACCATTTACAAATCCTGTGGAATTTGAAAAATATGGAATCATGGATTGATATAAATACAATCAAAAGTGTCATTTATTCTTACACATTTTGTTTGGTTTTGAGGTTCTACTTCTCGATTCGAAAGTCAGCGAAAGTCGAAAAGATAGACTTAAAGGTGGGTGATCACTGATCATTTCTTCATAGTGTTATTAGTTATAATAATAAGTTTTCTTTATCTCTTTTCCATTCTTGCTTCAGTCTTAAAGATGATATTGAGTAGGGAATGAGATCTATATTATTATTCTCTATCCTTCTTAAACAAGATTTTTTTTTTATAGTTTTTTATTCAAAGTAAGAGATGAATATGTTGATTGAATCAAAGATTAATATGTTGAGCAACTCGAGCAATGGTAAGGCTCCTGCCACTCCTTAGGGTGGTGAAACTACTTCTGTCACTCCTCAGGGTGTTGAAAATACTCCTGCTATTCCTCATGGTTAGGGTGGTGAAAATACTCCTGCCAAGTTCCTCAGGGCATTGAAAATACTCTTGCCGCTCCTCAAGGTGGTGAAACTACTCCTGCCGCTCCTTAGAGTCAAGGTGGTGAAAATATTCTTGCCGCTCCTTAGGGTGTTGAAAATACTCCTTCCGCCCCTTAGTGTGGTGAAGATCAAGAGGCTTAGAGGCCATCAAAATGCCAAAAACTTAGACGTACCATACAATCTTACTTTAAAATTGCCAAAGCCTCTGATCGATCAGGTCAAGATGGAGCTACATCATCAACTCTTCCATCAAATATTGGTAGCATTCACAATACCTCAATGCCAGTGGAAGGTCAAGTTGAGATTGTCATTGATTTAAATCAAAATGTATCAAATTCAAATGGGGATGGCAATACTACAAAAGATGCTCCAAGGGATACCTTGGTTAGCCAAAATGAGATAATTGAATTGGATGAGGATGATGTTGGTAGCAAGAAAAGGAAAAACAAGCCAAAAAGGGGGCATGAGTGGGAAATGACAAGGAATTTTCAATTTGGCTGGTTGTCAAAGTACCCATTCATTGTACTAGTGGGGGAATCAGATGATATTGAAAAAGCAACATATGCCAAATGTACGATTTGTACTTGGAAATTGGGAAAAACCAAGACGTTGCAACTAAAGATTGACAGTATAGAAAAGCATATTGGTAAAGTTTATGAAAAAAAATCATCGACAAAAAGGAACAATCAGTCTTACGATGGAAATCAAAGGAAGAATGTCTTCATGTTAGGTATGTCGTGGATTATGAAGAGCATCTAAAAAGAATATCGAAGCTTGTTGCATGTAAAGGTACACTTGAGGCTCAATTTGGAAAAGCGATGGAAGGAGCAAATATGTCAAAAACTATTCAAATGAGTGTTGTTTTTCATATTTTGTCTAGAGGGCATCCTATGACAGACTACCTAGAATATTTTGGTTTATTATCTTTTTTGAATTTTTCTCATTATCCCTACACACATTGGTCAGTAAATGTTGGATGGGAATGGGCAAAGTGTCTTGCTACAGTGGAAAAGGAAGATTTAAAGGAAAAAGTAAAAGAGTTAAACTTCATTCCATTATCTTTAGATGAAGTTACTATGGTAAACAATACTTCTTGGGTCTGTATGCATTTGTATACTGTACAAAAACATGTTCACCAATCTCATCTTCTCTATTTTCATAAAATGAAGGATAGTTCAACATCGCATAATATATTTGAACTAGTCAAGAAATATTTGAATGAAATTGTAGGTATGGATGAGTTGACAATTGCAAAAAAGTTGGTGTGTGTAGGAGTTGATGGAGCTGTAGTGATACAAGGTCAAAGGACCGGTGTTTGCACAAAGTTACAAACTACTTGTGCACCATACATGCTTGGAATTCATTGCATGGCCCATAGAATAAATTTGGCATTCAAAATTGTAAGCAAGTTTCCTACAGTATCAAAAGTTGAAAATATAGTCTGCAAGATCCACGCATACTTTTGCTGAAGTCCCAAATGTTTCATTGAATTTTAGAATTTTTTTGAGGGAATAACACTAGGAAACAAGCTTCTCAAGGATGTCGATACTAAATGGATTCCCTAAATGGAACAACGCAATGAGTTCTTTTAGAATATCAATCCTTAATTGGAGTGATGTATGAAAATCGCAATATGGTAGACAAAGCTCTTGACCTCTTACATAGGTTAAGCGATATAGAGACACTCTTGACTTTAGCTAGTCTTCTCCCCATGCTGGATGGAATTAACAGTCTTGTGAAGAAATACCTAGACAAAGCTATGTATATTAATGAATATGCCAATCTGCATAAACATACATGCTTGGCCCTTGATCATCTATATCTAGATTTAACACAAGATGGCATAGATTATAACCTGTGGAAAAAAATTATTGATTTGAATGATCCTGATAATTTTTTACAATTTAATGGAAGCCAGAACTTATGTATCTATGTACGTGGATATGAGATACAAATGTACCAATGTAAGACTACAAGGCGCTCTAGTAGAGTACCTGTTAATGAGGAAGATTTTAAAGACATTGTTAAATTTGTTGGTGATAATTTGAAGGAAATTGAAAAAATATCTTTCCTCAGAGATTCGTGAAAGATTCCCTTGAGATGAAATACTTGAAGCCATGAGTATTATGTATCCTCAATTTTGGGAAAACCGAGATAACCCAATATTTTTCCATGCTCAAGTAAAAATCTTGATCGAACAATTTTTGAAAACTGTAACAATTAATGAGCATAAAATAGAAGAAATTTTAAATGAAGATAAGCTAAGAAAGAAATTTAAGGATTTTGCAGTAGCTATTAAGGACCAATATAAATCCATTGGCAAGGACAAAGCCTTTGAATCGGGATCAATAAAAAGGGTTTGGACAAACTTAGGTCAGAATGAAATATTGCACGATAAGACATCAAAATATTTCAAACTTGTTGATTTATGTCAAACAATGATATTGGGGTCAGTGGAGGATGAGAGAGTTTTTAGTACATTAGGGTTTTTGAAATCAAAGTTAAGAAACAAACTAGACAAGAATTTAGAAAATTGCTTGAGGATGAAAGGAACTGTGTATAATATCAAAAAATTTCCTTTTGATAGGGCACTCACAATTTGGAGGTCCACATGTGAAAGAAGAGGGACCAGTCTGTGCAACACTCCAATTCCAAAGGCTAGTATTGGTGGCACTGCCATGGGCAATGAGACTGGGACAGATGACATTTACGAAAATGACAGTGAATGTTGAAATTGGGACACAAGACGAAGAAGGTGAAGAGAAGACTCAAAATCAAGAGCTTCAAGATTACTCTTTTACTCTATTTGATGTTGAATGTCAGTTTCAGGACCCTAACTCCATTTGGGAAATGGAAGAGAATTAGCAACTTTTAGGTATTTATACTGCACTACAAGACTCATGAATCAGTTTCCATTGTTCCAAACTATAGTTGATGATATTTTATATTGTATTGAATGAAAATTGAAATTGTGAATCATTGCACTTCATGATATTTTATTTTATATTGCACTTCATGAATCATATTCCAAACGTTAGTTGATGATATTTTATATTGTATTCCATGGTATTGAATTTGATATGTGTTTCTGCATCATTTTTAAATAACAACACTTATAACTCAACTCATAGATTCCTATTGTATTTCCATTCAAAAAATATTTGATAAATAACTCAAAGAATATTAATCCATTCCTTGAACATAAGTTAATAGTTCAACATCCACAACTTATAAGCTAACAGAAGCTAACAGTTCAACATAAATAACTTATAAAGACATCCGTACAACTTAAACAATAAAAGCTTAAACTACCAAATCACCTAAATTATTTAGAGAACTCCTTATGCATCCATCACCATAAAATATTTATTCACAGATAAACATTCCACAACAATGAAATTAACCAAAAAATTATCATTCCAATAATAGACAATCCACTAGAAAACTACTCAGCAAAAGCACAACAAATCCACATAGTACACACAATAACTCAAAGATTGCGCATGCATGAACTTCACCATTGTATTTCTATATTGAAATAACAAAATAAAATAAAAATAGTAGAGTTTTTTTTTTCTCTTGATAATGGTTCCTTGAAGACAACCTTTTTATAAATTAAAATAAAAAGTCTTTGAAGTATCAAGAGAGCCAAATTAAAGAAAATAACATAAAAATTAAAAACTAAACAACACCAACTCCTTTTCTTTCAATATTTTTTTCCTCCTCCTTCAGTAATGCCTCCTATGCCTTTAATCTTTTCCTGTATTCCTGGTACTTGGTGACAATTGCGACAATGTTTTTTCTCCATGGATTTGTAGTAATATGTAACCTGGTTCTCCATTTTCCCAAAGCCCTTTTAGAATCAAACAACATCTAATATTTTCTCTCTTCTCTAGAATTATAAGCCTTCAAGTGGAGCTCCATTGCATTGAGTTTTGAGGACTCCCATGCCACTATAGCAAGATCAAATATTTCTTTATTGAATTTCTCTCTAAAATTCAAAGAGATCTCTCTTATATCTAGAATCCTTTCATCAAACTCATCAATAATTTATGCTCCTAGAATATGAAAATATTTTTTAATTTCCTCCAACATTTCATAATATTTTTCAAGTGTGTTCTTAATTTCATTCACCAGATTATCGTATATATTCAATTTCCATTCTAATGAATTGGACTAGGAATGTTCTAGCTCCCTAGGATCATTCAAAACTTGCTCACCAATTAATATCTTCGGATCCATAGATTTCAATTCTTTCATTTCCTCAGAGAGAACATAGAGAATAGTTTGATCTTTCTTGACATCTTGAAGTTCTCTTACTAATTCCTTCCTCTTGTCAGGAAATCAAGTGTAAAACTACAAATATTTATTTAGAAAGAAGATAGCCTCTTGAGATATTGTTTCAATCCCCTCACAAGAAGCTTTGGAATAGCTAAAATTATTTTTAATTTTCTCTATGGTGATCACATTGATGCCCTCTACTTGAGGCTAAGAACTTGAGGCTTCATCAGATGTAGGAGGAGTGGTTGTGGAAGAAATAAAGTTACGCAAAGACTTGAGATTGCAGTTTTATATTTTCTTTCCTCTATTCTTTCACCCTTTTAATCAAGGTAATCACTAAATAATTGGCATGGTACATATCACCTTCCAGTGTTGGAGGCCCCATATCAACATGTGTGACTTTGTAGTTCATCATTGTTATTTCATCTTCATTTAAATCCTTGATAGGGTCAACAATTTCTAACATTTGATTTCCAGAAGTAGCATCAAGCACCATCCTTGACATCCTCTTGGCTTTCTTAGGTTTCAAAGAGATTTGAAGTAAATTTGCAACTGTATCCACTCCAGCTGTCATTGTAGGAGTATACTTTCTCTTCTTCTCCACTACTTTTTTTAGCCATCCCGGGGAGGCTACTACCAGACCAAAATCTTCTTTTCCAGTAATAGTTTCTTTAGGAGTAGTAGGAGTGAAAGGTGGATTATCAGGATGATAAGAGGGAATTTCAGAGTCTTCAGACATAGGAGGAAAGATATTATCTTCAATGATCTGTTTAAAGATAGCTTCAAAATTTGCAACCACGAGTTGAAGTTTTTCTTGATTGTTATTCTTCTTAAGAGTAGGAGAAAGAACAATGTCTTGTCCATAGATGCTCTTCAACTTGACTATTTCTTGTGGCCTATTGCCATCACCTCTTGACTGAGAATTTGCACTAGATGACCTAACAGATGGTTTCCTTGATGATACACTTGCACTAGATGCTTGCATAGACCCATGTTCATTCTTTTGTGATGAATTCGGCTCTTGAATAGGACTAGCAACTTGCTGCCATTTCCCATCCAACCAGTCCTGGGTTCTTTTAAGCACTGGGGCAGCACACACCCTCATATTTGAAATTTCACTTTGGTTCCAATCAACCCTAGGGTGGGATTTATCAGGCAATATTTCATATCCAGGATCTAAGATTGTTGAATCCTCAGCTAAATTTTCAAGAATGTCAAATTGAAGACTGAAACCCTTATCTATTTTAGCGTTAGCCTCATATAATCTCTTCTCAAAACTTCATTCTCATCAACACAATCTTCCCATAAATCTTCGATAGATGGGTGATGTCGATATGAGCTCCCTCCATAGAGATTATGCTTCAAAAAACCCTTATTGTCAAAATTAGCTCTCATAGACAAATTATGGAGGTTATATTCCTTGAGAAGTCCTTCAGGTCCCCTGGCCATCTAGTTTATTTTGCACAGAAAAGAAGGGGTCTCCAATGGGAAGGCATACCCTCATTTCCATATGTTCATATACTTAATATTAACCATTTCCATTTGTCGACAAACTTCTAGAAATATTATTAAATCTTCAGGATATCGAGGTAATTTCAATGGGGCTTCCTCAAAACCCCCTATTCTTAGATAGGAAAACTTATCAAATTAGATATAAAAACTCTCATTATTTGATACAAGAGAAATGGATTAAGGGGAAAGGCACATTTATGGATTTCCATCTAGCTTCCTCACAACCTCCATGAAAAATGCATCATTAACATGACAAAAATCATCCATTCCAAATTTTTTAGTGAATTGAGGAAAGTGTTTATACATAGGCATATTATAAGCTGGGGTTCCTTGCGGCTCCAACCCTAGCCAAAAGGACCTCTAACTACCTACAATGTAGGTCAGGCAAGAAAAAATACATAAAGTATCAGTCTTCTCTTTCAAATGGAAGCAAATAACTTCAACCTAGTCAATGAAAATGTTCTCATCACAAATTGTCAAGATAAACCCATACATCCAATCCTCAAATAACTCAACTTGTGCATTCCCGACAACGTGGTGTAATAAAGCAATAGCATATGTAATTTCTCCCTTAAAATGTAATCTTCTGAGTTGATTTGACAGTTGTGACTTACCTTTCCTTTCAGTCTTCAGCCAAGTTTTGGCCATGGAGTTCTTACACCAATCTTTATTCACTTCAAAAAATTCGCTTGCCACTACAACATACATGTCTTCTAGAGGTTCCCTTTCTGGAATCCCCAGCGCTCGAGAAATAGCTTCAAGAGAATTTTCTGCAATTACAATCCTGTCTACAACTTTAATTTCCTGTGTGACTTGCGGAATGTACCTTCTCGCACATGCACTTATCAGGTCCACACTCAACACAACTTCTGGAAACCCTCCAGCCTGAGCTAGCCCACTTTCTAAGAGTTTTATATCCAACTCAAACTTTTCTTCCCTCTCTAGGTGCACCCAAAATTCTTCTAATATAAAAGGCTTGAGCTTTGTATCCCTTATGCCAATCGTATGTTCACTCTGCATGAGTGCAAAATGAAAATTCATAGAGAAAGAATGTTTGCACCTTAGAAGTACTGGCCTTGGAAAAGAACAAGAATTTAGGATAAATGTCTAAGTAAAAAGAATGTTTTCACTTGAGAAGTATTAGCCTTGCTAAAGAATGATAATGTAGGCTAGATGTCTGAGTAAAAATTTTCCACACACTTATGTCATTATTTTTGATAGGATGTCCATTGAATGCGACATTCAATTTCATTCCTCAAAAAGATAGCCTTGAAACATGTATGCTTTTGGAAATTCCTCAAAAGACAACTCTAGTTTAGTCCGTACATAAGTCCATAATGTTGCGTGGTTGATAAAACTAGGAACCTTAGAACCAAAGTTTGAAGTTTCAAAGTTTTCGAAACCTTCGACCCACCAACTACAAAGATGACCAAGAAACTAGAAAGACTTGCAAGTTTGCAAAGTCTCAACAAAGTGAACGAACTCAGGGAATCGAGAAGTTATGAAAATTTAGAACTTCGCGACAAGGTTAGAAATTATAAAACTATGATGAATAGCGACTGATAAGGTTATAAATTATAAATCTCTGAGGACTAGTGACTAAGGTTAAGAAAAACACCAAAACTGCGACTTTGAGTGATAGTAACCATAGCATGTCATTAATCTTCTTTGTCATTATGCATTGATGTATGTTTTAATTCTGGATCTAGTTTAATGAACTAGTTAAAGTACCTTGATTAAAGCATGAATTCATATAAATGTTTAGTGGATCTGATAAGTAGTACTAGTCATGGAGATTGAGTATCGATTAGTGAATTGTAATGCAATTTAACTAAGATTATGGATGCTTGGAATTAAAGTCACCTTATATTTCATATTTTAATTGTGTTAAAAGTAAAACTTGAACATGTATTGAGCGATTCATCACTTAGCTCAATGCTTAATAACATATTAGTAATAGTCTTAGTAGCATACACAACAATAAACATCAACAATCATTTGAAGCGTATCTAGTAGTTGAAACCACTATAAGAATTTTTCTTCAAATGAAAAAAAAATAATACATATAATTTATTATTTAACATCGACACATTACTAAAGTCTAAGTTGGAACAAAGACAACTCTGCATAGAGTTGAGTTGGAACTTGGAAACCCATATTATCAAAAATCAAATCACTACAACACCTTTTCTAGCAACTTCCACTGTTCAGGTGGTGGAATTTTCATCTGTTCTAATTGATGTTGTTTGACTTGAAGATTTGTTAGCAATTCATGATTCAAATTGGAACCTATCTTGCATTCTTCAATCAATTTTACATTCAAGGTTAGCAATGGTTTGATGGAATCCAAGTAGTTCACCACATCTGGATTATGAGGAAACTAGCCCATATCAATTTTAATTGCATCCTCCATCTTCTTTCTGAAATCATTCTTTCCAATGAATTGCTCATTTGTCTCAAAAACCTCTGGAAAACCAAGTTTTGTGAAGTTCCTTACCTTTTCATCCACCTTCTTCATCTTTTCTGCAACCAAATTCAAATATTCTTTTGTTTCACACATTCTCAAACACTTTTCAATGATAGATGACAACATCATTGATGCAGCAAGTCGATTAGTTATCTCTTTTGATTTCAAAACATTGTCATTGGCTTTGTAGACTATTTTCTGAATTTCTTTTGTAGATTTCTCTAATGCCAACACATTTTTGTTGTCCACTAAATATTTGTTGAGCTTCTTATGATGTTGTCTGATAGCATCAATCAATTGAAACGTGTCACACAAATGATCAATCCTCTACATTATTTCATCCTAGATCTTTTGTTTCATATGGCTAATTGTCTCTATACAAAATGAAAATAACTTATTTTGACAAGTCTCAATTTCATTTTTTGCTTCCATCACCTCTGCCACCAATCTTTCATTTCTTTTTCTCTCCTTCTCCAATTTTTGTTCCCACTATGCATTTTCATTCGCAATGCTTACTCTTAGTTTTTTTGAAGTGGATTTTTCCTCATCATATTTCTTGTTGCTCTCATCTATCCATTTCTTTAGTTCATTCACTGCAATCTCATTCTGCTTATCCTCTTTGCTTGTTGATGCAGAGGAAAAAAATTATTCTTTTTTCTAATTCATTGCTCTTGTTATCTACTGCTTTCCTCTTTGCTTTCTCATTTGCTAGGTTTGCCTGTAACTTTTCAATTTGAGTTTGCAACATTTTTTTCTCTCTATCTTGCTTTAGAAATGATGTGTACACCAATTCATTGTTCTTCTTTAATACATTAATTTTTTCATTATTTCTGAGTCCAGGAAAATACAATTGAATATTGTTCACCTAGAATTTAGATTGAGCCATCTGATTTGCTAGTTTGTCTTGAATTGTGGGAACAAGAAATGTGTACTCCATGATTTATTTATTTGTGTCAAATGTGGGTAATACCATGGTTGTGGTAGGATCTGAAGTTATAGTAGATGCACTCTCCATTAGTTGCTTCTTTTCTTTTTTATTCATGTTTGATTTCTTTTTAAACTCTTTAATGTAATCAAAACCTAGGGACACATGAACAATGGAATGCTTGAATGGCGAGGGAATAGGAGTAGTAGTACTTGTAGTTGCTAATGATGTCGCAACCAGAATAACTAGCACTAGGGGGTGCCTGGAAATAACTCCTCTGTGGTGGATCCACTAGTAGTGTGACTTGGACCTGTCAAAATCCTTTGCCTCTTCTGTATGCCTTGATCACCTAGTGTTTTTGTGGTATATTGTATTGTTGTCCTCTTGTGTGTAGTTTTTTGTTGTAGCACATGTTGACCACTACTAGTACTACTACCCATACCATTTCCACCAGAGGTAGTGCCAATTGCACTAAGCTCTCCACCATGGGCATGTCCTAGTTGTGATTGTGTTTGACCATGAGGATGAAGATTTGAAGCTATAACAAATTATCTTGTATGCCCTAGGTCTAATTTTTCACCTCTAATCCCAAGGCCAAAAAAATCACTTGCTTTTCTATGCTCTACATCTATTACTATCCAAGGGCCTTGTCTTTTGGATTCCAAAGGACCACCTTCATAACCCATTTTTTCAGCTATGGCTGCTCTAGTAGTATATGCTTTTTTTGTGGCCTCACTTAAACCAAGTTTGAAATTGACATGGCTTCCTTCTTCCCTATATCATCATTAGATTCATGATCACTTTCTTTATCTTCTTGTTCATTTGGATGCTCTATACTCCACAATTTTCTAAACTCACTATCTTCTTCATTATCCCCATACTCTACAAGAGCTCTTGGTTCAACTAGGTCCTTCCTCATAGACCAAAAGGCAGTAATGTTTTATAGTGACCAATTTTTTTTCTGTAACTTCCTTCTCCAGAGAACCTGGCATTTTTACTCTACTACATGGTTTAGCACTTTTTTGATAAAAAATGTTGTACCTCCTGATTGTCTTTCGATGCAATGCTGCAATTTCTGCTAACAATTGCTCAAAAGAAATATCATTCTCAACAACACTTTTCTCCATTGCAATTTTGACCTCATCCCAAGAATCCTTGTTTCTCAAGTTTTCGAGTAAGGGTTTACTTTCACATTGAATTCTACTTGCAACATTATTATTGACCACAATCATTGATTAAATGGTGTCACATGGATCATACTGCCAGTGACAAATAGCATCAAAATCAAAAAAATTCAAAAGATTATGTGCCACAGTAAATGCTTTTCTCTCGAATGTGATCCCTCCACATGAAAAAGGTAAAGAAGGAAATAAGGTATTCTTGTGCTGACTAGTAAAGTGTAGTTCATTAGTACTCTACCTCTGCCTTACATATTCCAAAGTAAAAACCCTTTATGTCACATGTATTGGAAGTTTGTATGGTGATACTCCCGATCCATAAAATATTAGCATTGTATATTCTTCCATTAAGTACCAATCAACCAATTGTATTTCTTTTCCTAGTTGAATGCAGTTTCTACATGTGGACATGTAAAATATATCGATTAACATTGTGCATATGATCTTGACTACTAACACTGTTTCTTCCTGAATCATTCCTTGATCTAATCATTTAACTAGGTTTCCTTATCTGAGTAAATTCATCAATATTCTTCTCTTAATTGAATAAATCACTTTATCTAATTAAGTCAATTTCTCTTGTTAATTAAATCAATCTATCTGATCTAATTATCCCTATTTAATTAAATAATCAATGTATTTGATTAAATACCTAAAGTCTATCTATTAAATTAAATAAATTAAAACCTTATTTGATTTAATTTAACACCATCTCCTTTAATTAAATAAATAAAAATCTTTATTTAATTATTCCCTTATCATGTTCCTCTCTTATTTGATTTAAATAAATCCATAAATTTGAGTCAAATAGGTCACATCATCTAACCTCTCTCATTAAATTAATTAACCCTTGATTAATTTAATCTCATCTCATGTCACATCCTCTAGATAATGCAAGTTGCACATGAAAATAGATTTAATTCATTTATTAAATCTCTATTTTCCTCACAAGGCATCTTTTGGAATATTCTCTCAATTTGAATTCAAACATTCCAAGTCAACATGTACATCCAATAAGGCAATAAATTCATCTTACATGTCCTTTGCCTTAAGCCAAGTGGCATTTATTGCATTTTCCTTCCCTCTTACATGTCATTTCAACAAATTTGAAATTCAAAAACATACATTTATTGGCACAAACCCCAAATCTTGCACATCCTTCACCCATTCATAACTTGACAAGTGGCATTATGCCATTGGATGAATGTTACTCCTGCATTGTTCAAATTTGGACATTCATCCATCGTGAAATTCTATAAATAAAGAGCTCATATCCTCATTTGATCATCCACAAACATTGCAAAGTTATTATGCTAAAATATTTAGCCATTTCCATCCATCTTTGAATTCTTAGCTAGGATTTTTGTAGATTTGGCTTGGAGTTCTCATCTTTCATCAAAGTGGATCAATATCATCTTCAACATATCAAGATTTCATCATAGGAATTGGGAAAGGGCCAATTTTTGCATCAAATTGGCACCAATTCCCCCATGGGATCATGAGTTTGCATTTTTAAATTAGGATTCAAGTTATTTCATTGTTTTTATTTGGTTCTTCATTGTTTTCTTTCCTATTTTGAGTTTTTAAATGGATTTCATGGGGAATATTTTTTTAAGCTTGCAATTCCTTGTTTAACTTTTTTACTCATGTTTTTTTGCAGGTACTAGGAAAAGGGTTCACACACTACATGACATAGGCAATCTAGGCATTGGAGTATTTGCAATTGCTTGATACAATGGAGCCAAAAAGTAGTCTAAAAAATGACTATAGTTCCTTTGAGAATCATGCATCCTTATAACAGTGGTCCATTCATATACTGGAGCCATTTTCTTTTCCTTAGGATTACTATAGGGCCAAATCTAAGGCTTGTTGGTCTGAAACATTCCTCTAAATTTCAATAGAAAAAGATAGCACAAGTAGGTTGTGAACCTAAATGTCTTGGTGGAACCTCCTTTAATCATTAAAAATTGTTTATGCATGGATTCTACAATGTTCTCAATAAATTTATATTTGACATGTTGAACACCATAATGGATATTATACACCATTTCAAGGAGGCATGCACCCACTTCCAAATTGCTATCTAGTTCGGGGAAGAATGCTAGCATGGAAATAGTATCCTGAACCCATGGTTTAAAAATTTCCAAATTATAAGGAGGCTTATGATCACCTTTCAATTTGTTTCTATCCTAAACTATTCTGTTTAAGAATTTTTTTTTCTCCATTTCATCCACTACTTCATAATCACTAACAAGCTTTTCTAGGTCAATGTGGACATTTCCAAATTCTTCACCTTCGGTTGTAAATGTAAACCCCAACACTTTTCCAAGTTATTCTACATTAATGGATAACAATTCTTCTTTGCTATCTTTATTAACAATTTCTCTTTTCTTATTTTGGGGATAGAACATGATAAATTTAGGGCAAGGGAAAACCTCATGTAACATCATGCACCCTAATCTAGTTACACACGATGCATTGATACTATTAACTTGCATTTGATTTGAGGCCTTATTCTCAGATGAAAATCTAATTTCTAAGGTACACCTACCATAGGTTTCAGGATCATAAATATCATGGTATTCATTAGTGAAACCTAAGGTTTTAAACAATTTTGCATAATTCATTTTTTTATCTGGCATTGCTCTAGTGGTATTGCTGGTAGACATGCTTATACAATGTGAAACTGTGAATTCCCTATTATTCCTTAATTTTTCTTAATTCTTAAGTCTCTTAGCCCTAAACCCAAACTTCAAAGTTTGACAAAATAAGATTTTAAGAAACGTAGCCACAAGAATTCTTTAACTTATCCAACTTTTGATTCTTGGAAAGATTAATGTCGATAGTCATGGAAACTAGGTTTCTGGAATGGCTTTTTCGAAAGTGGAACTATGGAATCTACAATAGGGTGGTGTCACAGTGCACTGCAATGAGCAAAATAAAGACTGAAATCTCCCCTTTTGCTGACCCTCTCACTTAAAAATAAAATCACTTAGCAGTATAAACTAAAAGTGCTGTTTTTAGTCCTGTATTGACAACAAATTCTAAAGAATCTAAACTGTTGATCTTTGTAAATCTAACAGTTATAGGGCGATTCCAGATGTTTAGGTTCACAACCCTAGCACTTCGTGCATTTCATTCCGAAATACAACTACAACCATACATCAAATGTTCATCGAATAGCTGAGTAATTTATGATATATATTATAAATAGTAAACATGTGTTTTAAAGTTTTTTTCAACCTTTAATGCACTAGAATTCACATCAACGCCTTTATAAAATGAATTACAATGTCACATTAATAGCACAATAACACTTAACATTGCAAAGGACTTAATAAAAGGAATTACAATGTCACATAATCATATGAATAACACAACCATTTATTTATATTACAATTGAATGACAATTGTCAATTTCACATTATTACATAGTGCAAATACAAATGTAAGTGCAAGCACCAAGCTTCTACCATGGTCTCTGAGTCCTAACTCTCAATCATCTAAAAATAAATGCATGGAGGGGGGCCACTGCCAATCATGGTTTTTGAAAAATATGGATGGGGAAAGGGGGGAAAATCAAATGGGGGAAATTGGAGTTGTTAAAGATACAAAAAGTACTTATCCCCTTTGAAAATTAGAGTCATGTAGAGGATGAGGGGTTGTAAAACTACTCCCATCTTCTGCTTGCTGCTTCCATGCACTTGGAGAGCACTTATCTCCATCAGAGCTCCCCATCTTGGCTCAAAACCTATTTGAGAAGCCTAGTCAACCAAATCAAATTCTTTCCAATTTCACCCATTCTGAACTTGAAGGAAATTGGTCTTTTACTTTGTAACTACATAACTACAGGAAGGAGAATTTAGAGTATCCCCAATAATACCAGATCATCTTCTTCCTTAATCCTCATTAACCCTACAAAATGAAAACCATTATGACAATTCAAACATTGCACTCGAGAGTCAATAATATAGCCTTTAGCCTTCAATGAATTATTTTAGTTGTACTCACTATCCTTATTTATGGGCTAACGATGCCACCAATAGTGCCAGTACCATCCTAGTCCCTATGTACACCTCACATGTGTCAGGTGTGAGGTTGGGTTACTATAGTGATAATCACAATTCATGCAAACCAAAAAACCAACTTAACTGATTCAAGTACTTAACTTTAGTATTTTTATTGCTTTATGTTTTACTTTTAAGTTTTAAATCTACATGCAATTATTTCATAAATAGATAATTTCTTAAAGGAAAAAAAAATGATATGAATAGATTCATCAATTGCCTTTTTGTGCGTTTTAATAGCACAATTGCTATGATTTCACCAATTTATTTTTAATAGCACAACCATTTATTTTATTGCAACTGAATGACATTGTCACATTATTACATAGTACGAATACAAATGTAAGTGCAAGCACCAAGCTTCTGCTGGACTGTTGGTGAAAATATAAATGTAATACATGTTTTTCTAAAAATAATGGGACTTTCTTGGTCAACCATGGGCTTTGAAAATAAATGAATGGGACTTCTTGGATTAGGCAGTAGCTTTGAAAATGAATGCATAGAGAAAAGGGGGCTAATCAAACCGGGGAAATGGGAGTTGTGAAGATACAAAATGTACTTCTCCCCTTTGAAAATAAAAGTCATGTAGAAGATGAGGGGTTGTAAAATTGCTCCCATCTTTTACTTGTAGCTTCTATGAAATGGGAATAGCGGTTATGCCCATCAGAGCACCTCTCCTAGTTCAAAACCTATCTGAGAAGTTAGGTGAACCAAATCAACTTCTTTCCAATTCCGCCCATTCTGAACTTGAAGCTTGCACGAAATTGGTCATTGAATTTGTGACTACATAACTATAGGAAGGAGAATTTAGAGTATCCCCAATAATGCCACATGATCTTCTTCCTGAATCCCTATTAACCCTACAAAATGAAAACCCTTATGACAATTCAAACATCACACTCAATAGTAAGGTCTTTAGCCTTCAATGAATGATTTTAGTTGTGCTCACTAGTCACTATCCTTATTTAGTTATATCTGGGCCAACAGTGCCACCAATAGTTCCACTACCAGCCTGGTTCCTATGTACACCTCACACCTATCACGCATACCATATAATCATGATTCATAATGGTGATTCATGCAAAACAAAAAACCAACTTAATTGATTTTTGTAACAATAACTTAAGCCTTACATGTACAATTAAATTTTTTAATTTGATTGACATCTAGGTGCACACAAACTATACCTCAAGCTGACAAGTGACAAGCTGTCAAAATCGCTAGACTCTAGTGTCACTCAAACGATATGAATTATGAAAATTTGAAATAATTACAAATCTTGTTTCATTAAAGCTATGAATCATGAGTTGTCCAATCAATCTCTTCGGATGTTCACATGACATTAATAGCCATGAGCAGTATGACTACCACACATTCTTAAAAAAGATTGAGAATTTTAATTAAATGAAATGTAATATGCTGAGTCATTGAAAAGAGAGAAATGAGCCTTGATCTCGCCATGTTGTTCATATGGCATTAATTGTCGCAAGCAGTACGACTACCAAATGTTTTTCAAAAAGATTGAGAATTTTAATTAAATGAAATGTAATACGCCTAGTCATTGAAAAGAGAGAAATGAGCCTTGATCTCGCCACATGTCCACATCTAACAGTTCTAGTGTTATTCTGGAGGTTTCAATTTTGCAAGTCTGCTACTTCAGAGATTTACTTGCAAAATGCACCTACAACCATCCATAAAAAATCATCGAATGGTCATGGTTAGATTGATTTTCAACATCCTTTGTGTAAAAAAGTTCTTAAGTTTTTAAGCATTGGTCCTGCGTTCTTCCTAGGTAGTCCCTCTTTTAAAACAAACTTAATGCATGTTCATATTTCTTCCACTTAAGTTCTTCTATCACTCATTGCCAAAATCCAACCTATCAGATTCATTACCATGATGATGAGCTTTGATCTAGTCACGTGTCCACATCTAATGGTTCTAGTGTTATTCTAGAGGTTTCCTTTCACAAATTTAGTGCTTGAGAAATATACTTCCGTAATGCAACTACAACCATCCATTGAAAATTTTTCAAACGGTCTTGGTTGATAATGTCATATGGTCGCTAAAATTTGGAACCTTAGAACCAAAGTATGAAGTTTCAAATTTTTTGAAACTTCCAACCCACCGACTACAAAGACAACCAAGAAAGACTTGCAACTAAGTTACTAAGGTAGTAAGGTTAGGAAAAGTACCAAAACCTCGACTTTGGTGAATTAAGATAGGAACGGTGACAAGCACAGTGCATTTATGGAGAAGGATGGTGAAATGAGGTGTTATAATGACATTCACCTATCACCCTCAATGCTTCTTTGAGTTTGAGTGTAAGGATAATATGATTGTATCCTTTCGGTGGTAGGTGATAGGTTGGAAGACATTGAAACATAAAAGAAATGGAGGCCAACTTCACCATGACATCGCAAAGGAAGTTGGACCCCTTTGTGGGTAAAGCGTCTGTGTAGAGGCTACGAGGTTTATTTCTCTCCAAGGAAGAGCAGGTGGTGCAAGCAGTTCAAATAATGTTGGGGGATGGATTCAAAAAATTGACACATAGATTCAAAACGAATATGGATATCTATTTTTTGGTCATGGCCTAGGGTTTAGACTTAGGAGAACTGGTGAATGAGGTGAGGAGAGTAATGAAAACTCTGGTGCATAAAGATTTTTTAGTGGACATGGAAAGTATTCCGCAATGGGTGATTCTAGGAGTAGGGTTGGTAAAAATAGAAGGAATGGATGGTGGGGGCCCAGAGCTTGTGGATTTAAATCACCTCTTTATCAGATGGCTAGAGGGTCACACTAAAGACCGGTGGTGGGAAAGAGCTGAGTGTGGGTGGAAAGTACTTAAAATATGTGCTAAGCTAATGGCATTAGAGGAAACAATAGAAAATCTAAAAGAAGTTGCCAAAGAGGAGATGCGTGAAAAGAAGGGTCTGCGTCTGTGGAAGAATCCAAAATAGTTAAAGGAGATATTACCTCTGGAGATGGGTGAGTCTTCGAAGAAGAATGAGTAATAATGGTTAACATAAAGTGTAGTTTTCTATTTTGTTTTTAGCCTCTCCTACAAAGGCATAGCTATTTAGGGAAGTTCTGATACTCTAGTTTTTGAGCTGATTATTCAGCTTTTTCAATAGTTTTTGGATGTTTCTAAGTTTGTAGAATCAGTATCTTTTTATTTATAACTAATAAAATAAACAAGTATCACCGATCAACTTTTTTGGTAAGTTTTAGATGTTGTGAATTTATAGAATCTGTATCTTTTTCTTTATAATTAATAAAATTGAAAAGTATCACTGATAAAAAAAAAATATTCTTAAATTTTTAAGCCTTGATCCTACGTTCTTCCTAGGTAGTCCCTCTTTTAAAACAAACTTCATGCTATCTCTCATTGCCAAAATCCAACCTGTTGGGTTCATTACCACGATGATGGCCCTTGATCTCGCCATGCATCCACATCTAATAGTTCTACTATTATTCTGAAGGTTTCAATTCACAAATCTAGTGTTTGAGAGATATACTTCCAGAATGCAACTAAAGCCGTCCATCAAAAATTCATCGAACGGTCATGGTTAGATTGATGTGCCACATCCTTTGTGTAAAAAATTCTTAAGTTTTTAAGCCTTGGTCCTACATTCTTTCTAGGTGGTCCCTCTTTTAAAAAAAACTTAATGCACGTGCATATTTCTGCCACTTAAGTTCTATCACTCATCGCCAAAATCCAACCTGTCGAATTAATTACCATGATGATGACCCTTTATCTCACCATGTGTCCACATCTAATGGTTCTAATGTTATTCCAGAGGTTTCCATCTGCAAATCTAGTGCTTGAGAGATATACTTCCGGAATGCAAGTACAATTGTCCATTGAAAATTCATTGAACGGTAGTGGATTCACCATTGAATTTAATTGGCCAATGAATTTTTTTATTATTTTGATATTATGTTTAATTCGTCAATGTTTTTTTCTCAATCATTTGAAAATAGGTTTAATTCGCCAATGAATTTTATTTTTTGTTTGAAAAAAAAATTGCCAACAAAATTATTTTTTCTGGGTTGAATACAAGTTTAATTCGCCAATGGAAATATTTTATTGGTTTGAAAATAGATTTTAATCACAAATGAAAATATTTTAGTGGTTTTAAAATTTTTGCAATTCGCTAGGATTTTCCACAAACTTCTAGCGACTACAAAAGATTCACCAATGAGGATTTTTTTTTCACGAAAAAGGAAAAAATTCGACTCTAAAATTAATATTTTTTTTGGGAAGTATGAAAGATTCACCAGGATTTTACAGCTTCTCTGAGGGGGGGGGTTTCTTAAATTTTTCCCTAATGTTGAGTAGAAGAAGGAAAATCCAAAACTCAAAATGATCTTTGAAGGAACACCTAATCACCCATTTGAGATTGAAAATATCAAAGAAATGATCCTAAATTCCTCTAGGATAGTCAAAATAGATAGAAAGTTGATTAAGTGGATGAAAATTACTTTTTTGAACGGTGATAGCAAAGAAAAAAATACATGAATCAGTTAGAAGGCTTTGTAGTTGAAGCCCAATAGCATAAAGTGTGTAATATGGTAAAATTGTTGTATGGTTTAAGACAAGCCCTAACATCTTGGTACAAAAATAACACTAAACACTTCTTAAGCATGAAATTCTAGTAATTTGAATTTTAGATGCAACTCTTTTTATCAAGATAGTTGAAAAAATAGTTGTATACCTAGTTATCTATGTGGATGATCTTGAATAATAGCAAATAAGGAAATGTACACTGTAAATGTCAAAGAAAAATTAATGATTTTTTTTTAAATGATAGATATTTTCCACTTTCATTACTATTTGGGGGTTGGTGAAAAAAGTTGGGGGGCCAAAAATTGGCTAACTTTTTTTGAAAAAATTGAAAAGCCATAATGCAAGCATGTTATAACATGCTCGCATTATAGCTTTGGTGTACCAAGCCTAACGTGTGGCCACACTAAGCCTATAATGCACTCAAATTATAATGTGAGTTCCTTGTGACATGTTATAAGAAAAGAAAGGAATGAAAATTCATTTTTTTACTATCACATTTCCTCCATCCTTGGCCAACAAACCCTTCCAAGGCATGCTCACATTATTAAGAGCCTAGATTCCATTGTTTCCTCACCAAGTCTTTGCTAATTCTTTGCCATAATGTTGCCACATCAACGGGGAGCTCAAAGGTGGAAGCTTTTTTTTAATGAATTTGTTGTTAAATAGGTAGATTTAATATGTTTTTGATGTTAATTTATTTAACTTTTAGGAGTTGATAATCCACCTCATTCTCCTCCTCAAAATCCTTCTCCTCCTCATGACCAAATACCTAATGAACAACCACCTCAACAAACTCCTCTAATAATTCCTCAACATCCTCCTGGAACTCAACAAAATCTAATGGGGGAAATTGAAAACAACAAAAAACAAATTAAGGAGTTAATTGCGAGGTTGAATGATCCTGTAAGTTCAACCTCGCAAAGAACCACGCTTGCAAATTTACTTCAAGCTATTTTAACACATGTAGATGAAATTAACAAGCAATTAAGTGGTTGGGTAGATAAGAGATGGGAGTACAAATATTTTTATGCAAATAAACTGTCCTACACACAAGTTAAAAATTACAAAATTACAAAATTTGACTTATGTTTACTTTACACTAACCCGCATACAAATCAACCTCTTCACCCTACAAGCAAGAGGTTTCCTATCCATTGGTACAACCACCAAGGGATAAAGAACCATTTTTGGACAGAGGTGGTAGATGGTTTTTGACCATCCTCAATGCAACAATAATGAGGTCTTGCAATATTTCTTGAGGAAACTATATTGCAAGTTTATCCTCAATAAAATCCCCAACAATTTTGACATGTAGGACTTCCAAGGTGGAGGTGGTAGGTTGACACAGGATAGACTAGGGGCATGTCTTGATCCTTAGAGGCCAACGAGATGAGCACTCACTAGAGCGACTTATGAGCATGTGGTTATCCCTTTCATTGTGAAGGAGAGTGCTAAGGTCGAGATTCTACAATCTATTAGTTCTTTGACCTAGAGTATCATAGAGTGTGCGAGTCTTGTAGTATAGCATGAGCTAAGGGAGACTTCGAGGGGTAGGGTTCCACCTCATATTTATCAAGATTGTGGGTCCACTTGTGGTTATGACCCTGGACACAAATAGTTAGGAGATAGATGCATAGGCTACGTCCTCAACTAACTAGTTGACAATGACATATGCCATCTTGAATGAGGCTTTCAGCCTTGATATTGAGGTTAAGCTTAGCAAGTTCATTGAATTCAATTTATTAAATTTCATTTTTGAAATAGAAGATTAAATAATTTACTTTAATGATTATAATTTTAAATTTTAGGGTCATAGTGTTCATATTGTTTTCACCAGCCCTCCACCTCTGTATTACTCCATGACATCTACTATTGAGGTATGTAACTAGTAAAAAATTATAAATATTACATGTGAATAACATTATTATATGAATGGTATTCTAATATCTGATTTTGGATGTTGAATAGGTTAATTTTTGAGATTTCACAACACCTCTGAGTGGTAGTGGAGTTCAAACCTTCACTCAAGTAATAGAACAAAGAGTTTAACTAATGAATTGTACTAAACAAATTTGTGTATTTTATATTCATATTGTTGATTACAGTGCATTGCACATATTTCAAACTCAAAGCATTACTTCACATTGTATAACTAATAACTAGATGTTGATAGATGATAAAATTTCAATTACAATATAGTTTTTTAGAAATTCAACAAAGACATGATTCAATTACTTCACATAGCATGGCTAATAACTAGGAGTAGCTCCCAATTGCATGTGCTTGTCATGGCATTCCATGAGACCACATTTTATTGAGGAATTTTTTCAAACAGTTCATTGCCTTGTTTATGTTATGGATGCTTGGAAAAAATCTATCAAAGCATAATAGTAAGCAATAGCATAGACAAGGCAATGAGTTGTTTGAAAAAAATGCCTCAAAGAAATGTGGTCTCATGGTGATGTCCATCACCATGAGACCACATTTCTTTGAGGCATTTTTTTCAAACAACTCACCACCTTGTCTATGCTACCACATTTTCCATACATTTCTACCAAAGCAGTTTATCAAACAATTCACTTCGTTGATGCTATGGATAAAAGCTTAAAACACGTGCTTTCCAACAAACTATGGATGCTTGGAAAAAATCTATAAAAGAATCATAGTGAGAAATAGCATAGAAAAGGAAATGAGTTGTTTGAAAAAATTCCTCGAAGAAATGCGGTCTCATGGTGATGGAATTCCATTTCATCACAATGAGACCACATTTCTTTGAGGCATTTTTTCAAACAACTCATTGCCTTAAGATATATAATCCTTTTTAATCAAATCAAATCATTTGAAGGTCTTCGATTTGATCTCCAAATCTAATTCCATCCTCCATATTCATCCTTAGATCCTATTCTTCCAATCCCCAAGTTCACTTCTAATCCATCATTCTAATTTCCATCCTCATCCAAAATTAATGCCAATCTTTCTTCCAATCAATCTTCCACTAGATGTCTAACCATCTAATCTATCCTCCATCCAACCTAATCTATTCTAATCCAACTTCATTCATTCCAACCAGCCCCAACCATATCGATGATGATGAGGATATTATTTTTGACCAACCCAAATATAATCCCAATGATGACAATGAGAGCACTGTGGATCACCTTGAATCCATTTTCAATATATAGAATTCTCCAATTTTCCACCAATCCCCCATCTAATGCCACCCTCAAGTCCCATCCATATCATCCCCATCCACCACCACTAATTTTATCCTCACCTACTACTTCCATAATTATGAGGATGCCATGCTTAGATGTCTCCTTGGCATTAGTTCTAAGCTTCCATCCTCCCTACCTTCATCCAATCTCAATCCATCTCCTCTTGCTAATCCTTCCCCTTCCTTTGACAATGGAAATAAAGCCTTTAGCCAAAATTCCCCTCCAAATCCTTTTCAAGTTCCTCATCCTCATCCTCAATTTAAAAATCCATGGAAGCTTCATCCTCTTATTCCACTTGTTCAAATCCCACATCACCCCACTATTACTAAGCAAAGTCATCACATCTCTATCATAATAACTTCCTCCAAGGACTATTTACAAAGGTGGCTATTTCCCCATGAAAAAAAATGTGGTGCACTATTCCCATATCATGCATCCACCTTCATCACCCCCACATCAAGATAAACCCCAATACCCTAAAACTTAAATGAATCCTCTATCAATCCATCTATCCAAGTTGAAGAGGCTATAAAACCTTCATCCCTCATTACACCATCCATATGAAATGAACTATGCCCATCTCCTAATCCAAAGCATGCTAGCATAGATTCCCCTCCATATAAAGATCAAGGAAACCATTCTCCTCCATCATATGATCCCATTCCATCTCATGATCCCATTTCCAATCAAATGATTATTGATTTTTAGTTTAATTTCTATTTGGATGGTTTCTATATGAATTTGGCATGCCAAAGCCTAAACATGCAAATCTTTCACTTGAGGAGAGAGATCATTTGGTGGAGGTAAGTGATTATTATTATAATGTAATTTTTATATATTAATATCTTTACTTGTTATTGTAATAGTTGAATCTTGATCAAGGACTAAATAGGAGGAGCAACCCTCAAATTCAAAGTAAACAAGTGTCATATGCATCACCATCCAACCAACCAACAAAGGCCACTTTTCTATTTCCTTCACTTGGAGGGAAATGAATTTTGATTGGGGGTCCTTTGTTGTATTCCTATATGGAATTTTTGGACATATACTTGACATTGTATGCCTATATGGCATTCTTGTAATCCTATATGGCTATTATATATATATATATATATATATATATATATATATTTATATTGGCATATATTGATGTATGCCTACATGGCTATTTGGTTAATACAAATATTTTTATTGATGGTGTCCATATTTATATTATAAATCCATGCTTCAATATATATTTGTAGATGGTTTACTTCAAATATTTAAAATCCAAGTGTTTTCCATGCACTCTTCTTTTCTATAATTATAAATATATAATAAAGTTTGAACATTATTCTCTTGTAAGATTATTGAACATTAAATAAATCATATGAATATATTAATGCTTCATGCTTCATGTGCTTCATGAAGAAAATTCATGTGTATGCTTGATGCTAACACACTTCATGTATTACGTAGATAAAGAAAATATCATAAAACTATTTATAAAAGAAAATAGAAAATAACATCTGAGTCTCACAAACAAAAAATCAAGGCATGCAATTCTTATTAAAGATCATAATGGCATTGGATTATTGGAGATTAAGAGACCACAAATCAACCTTCCCAACAACAAACTTCATAGATATTCATCCTATTTCTAAACATGAATTTAAGCCCATTAATTAGAAGAATGCAACTTTAAAAGTTAAAATTTCATGCTTACAATATTAATAAACAACTTCAAGAGACATGCATGACAAAAAAAAACCAATTGAGAGTTCAAGAATTTCCTTTTCCCCAAACATATTTGAAAATTTGCAAATAAATCAATTTAGGTTCTCTCGAACAGTGATGATATGAATTTGGTTGTGACTTTTCAAAGGAAAAAAGTTGTGACCCTTCGAATAGGAAAGACTACTAACCTTTTATAATGATCAAAAATGATCATGCCTAGCTTAGATGTGCCCAGCTAGATGTGTTGGCACTAACTATTTAGCCCCATGAAGAACAAAACAAAAAGTAGCCTACCTTGAAACTTTATAGTACATGCAACTAACATGTTTTCCATCAACTAAAATTTATTCACCATGGGAAAATGAATTGTAGCTATAAAAAAACTGAGACTTTGTTGTAGAGGGGCCCTATATGATCCCATAGCCTATGATGAAATGTTTCCAAGTGCCACAATTTTTGAGTAATCGCTTGTCAAAGTTTACTGCCCTTTTGCACTTTGGTCTTTTAAGAGACTTCATTAGTAGAATGTGGCTCAGACCATTTCAGCATGTTTGGGTGTGAAAGAGGACCTTTTCTAGCATAAACCAACCCACATGGATGTGTTGCAATGATCAGTTTGGTCATATGAAAAAATGTAAAGAAGAATCTACACACGCACCTTCCTCAACTTCTTGAGAGTAGGAAGAATCTCTTCATTGAATACATTTGTATCTCATTAAATTTGGTCTACTTCTTTTTCAAGTGTTTTTTAGAGTAGACTAACCTCCTTTTTGTTGATGACAAAACCTTCTTCTTTTCTTTTAATTCTTTTTCTAAGTGGTTAATTTTAGTCTTTAGTTATTTTGTTTCAATTTCAACACTTCCAACTATTTCCTTTGCATTTGGAACTATTTCTATCATCTTTGTAAGTGTCTTTCTGATTATAGAATGCAAATGTTTATTTTAACAAGTTCTTTACAAAACTTATCTACCTTTATAGATAAGACTTTTAGGTGTCGACCACACCGATTGTCCTTTTTTCACTTACATTTCATATTGCTCCTTCCTTATCATCTATTTCCAATTGTATTTTCTCCATGGAAGTCTTAAGTTTAAGAATCTTTGACTTAATTTTTTCATTTATCAATCTTCCTATAAAGATTGGAATGATTGCAAGATATGCACAAAATGGAAAATGTATGGAAAATGTGGTAGCATAGACAAGGCAATCAGTTGTTTGAAAAAATGCCTCAAAGAAATGGGGTCTCATGGTGATCACCATGAGACCCCATTTCTTTGAGGCATTTCTTCTTACAATGCTCACTACCTTGTCAAAGCATAATAGTAAGCAAAGCATGAAAAAAATCTATCAAAGCATAATAGTAAGAAAAAGAATAGACAAGGTATTGAGATATTTGAAAAATGCCTCAAAGAAATGTGGTCTCATGGTGATGGAAATGAGACGTTTTTCAAATATCTCAATACCTTGTCTATTCTTTTTCTTACTATTATGCTTTGATATATTTTTTATATCCTTTGCTTACTATTATGCTTTGACAAGGTAGTGAGCATTGTAAGAAGAAATCCCTCAAAGAAATGGGGTCCATCACCATGAGACCACATTTCTTTGAGGTGTTTTTCAAATAGCTCAATACCTTGTCTATTCTTTTTCTTACTATTATGCTTTGATAGAATTTTTTCATGCTTTGCTTACTATTATGCTTTGACAAGGTGGTGAGCATTGTAATTACACTATCTCATTTGACTACAAAATATGATGAAAATATCTAACAAAATATGTATAATTTGATGTATCATCGGGTGCTTGTAAAATTTGATGCGTAATTTTCATTTTTTTAAAATTTTATCCTTGACGTTTGTTGAAATTTTGACGAACCTGGATTTTTTCAAAATTTCGACGAACCTTTTTGTCAAAATTTTGACAAACATGAAAAATAGAAAAAAGTCAAATTGTGGCCAACATAAATAAAAGTGAGTTCATGCCTGATTTATTGAGACAATGTTTTTCTCTACTTAAGATAGTTTTTGGAGAACTAAGGACAATTTTCTTTGGAAAAATGAGAAAAAAATCAAGAAGATATCTCTAGGTTGAGGGTAGTCATTGTCTTTTTGCATAATTCAGTTGTGAAGTCAGATTTGTAGTTCTAGGTTTGAAAATCATATTTTAAAGCAACATCTCATTAGATTTCATTTTTAAAGGTTTAGGGTTTTGAGAATTTCATGTCCATATTTTGTTGTGTGGAATCACCATAAGATCACAACGAAGGAAAAAATTCTTGTGACTGTAATTATGTGATCCATAACTCTATTGGTCATGTGGAACAATTATGCTATAACAAATACAGGATGCATTCATGTGTGACCCAAGTTTAATGTGGCTATGTTGTGATAGAAATGGAGGCTCTCATATAATGTAGTTAATTCAAGTTGTATAATGTAGGTGTCAATCATCATTGGGTGCATTCAGGTTGTCTCAAGTTTAATAGGTTAGGATGTAATTATAGCATGATTGAAGAGTGATTAACTCTCGCTGCAATAAAGAGCCTCTAACTCTGGTTGATATGCAAAGTGGTTGTATTATATCAATTATGTAGTGTGCATTCAAACACAACCCATTTTTAATGGGCTATTATAGAGAGTGATCAAGATTTTCTAAACCTTATGAATGTTACTTAAAAGTGTATAGCTTAAACTACAAACCAAGTTTATTACATACTTGAATGCAATCTTGGGTTACCACAAACTATAATAATGTGATATGCTAATAACCAATATGGAAAGTATTAAAGCAAGACCCATGATATATAGGATACATTTCCTTGATCAGGTTTACGTTCTTTAATGATCAAACACAACCTTCCCACACACTCTAGGATACAATCCAATATCATACCACAACTTTGTCAAGACAACTAAGTTTCTGACCCAAGATTTAAGGTTGTTTTTTAATACCAACAAAAGCATTGGTAAGAGCATGATTAGGGTACCAACCCTAGGCCTCCATAGAAACATAAACAATAACTATAGCGGATTAGTTAGGTTGCAATACTAGAAAGATTGAGACATTGTAGGTAATAACAAAATCTTACAATCTAAAGATTGTAGCCAATAACAAGCTCACTATGTAGCTTAGTGACATTTGTAAATGCAATCTACCATAAGAAGAATGACAATCACTTGAGATGTGACAGTCAAAAAGAGGCTAAGTGGTGACAAGATAATAAAGCTCAAACCTTGCATAATAAAGTGGAGATTTTAACAGTGAGTTTCCTTACCCCCTTGCTAACCTTAAGGGTTTTTCAAATGCTTTTGGTAGTGTTAGAAAAGGCAAATGCAATCATGGAATGACTGTCCAAATGAAGTAACAGTGGTAATCATAGGTTCAATGTTTCTTCTTAGCCATTAATGTATAATGGAGGTAGTGGATTGCATGTTTGAGTAGTGTTTTGAGACTCATCAAAGATGGGAAAATAGTGAATAATACATTGTGGACTATGAAGTAGTGTCCATAAGGTTGAATGATCTGAAGAACTACAATACCATGAAACAATGAGTCCCCTATAGTAAGGTAGTCTATAGGGCATAGTTTGATTTTATAGAAGAATGCTATGAAAGGGATCTTCAAGTGATAGTGAGTGAGCTATTTGAGATTGCAGCTTGATAGTGAGTGAGCTATTTGAGATTGTAGCTGGGGGTGCAATACCCAATCTTAAAGGAAGTTAGCAAAGCAGTAAATGTGCAAGAAAATCAAATCATACACAAAAAATAATTCACAATGTTATCTTGCACAATGCCTTGAGTTTGAAGACAAAAATCTCATTGTATCTTCATGATGAAAGTGGTGACCTTAATGGTCAATCACAGACAACCATGATTTTAAAACATGCTATTGTTCTTATGGAGGCAACATGTTAAACAAGGCAGTGAGTGGTGGTTTGGAACAATGGGAGGTTTGAAGGACTTGCTTTATATGCATACTATGTAGTCTAGCTTAAGACACCATTCTTAGAAGAGATTAAAGGTGGATTATGAAACTCAAGGGTTATCATGGAAAGGATTAAAGAAAAGAATGAGATCTATTTAAAAGCCACGGTCATGAAGATATTAAAGATGTCACATGCAAAACCCTAGTACCTGGAGTAATGAATACAATGCCAAAGAGGATAGTGTGCTGGGGCAGATTTAGGAGATCTCCACATTATCTAATTACAGGGAAATGCATCATTTATTTATTTTTTAATTAAAAGAAATCATTCTAAACCCTATATAGGATACATTGATACTTTAAAAGCCTCTGAAGGAATTTGAGATTATGCAAATATATGTCAAGCAAATACCTAGATTACAAATAGTAGTGGGAAAAATGTAAGATTTGTTGAGCAAAGTAGGATTGAGATAAGCAACAATGAATCCTATGGCTCCTTTCACGCACATCTCCTCACTGTTCTCTGTCATTCTTTACGGAAACACTTCTCCATTTTGGTGGTCTATGCTTGAAAATAATGTTTTGACAAAAGTTTTAGAGTATGTTTATTAAAATGAAAACTCCATTCTGGTGGGGTATGCCTGAAAATAAGATTTTGACAAAAGTTTTAAGGTATGTTTATAAAGTTTTAGAGTATTTTGGCGAGCTATATTCTTGATTCCTTAAATTATTTATTCAAATGGATTATGACTAAATAAATGACTAACTATTTAGTCATTTTTATTTGTGGGACTAAATATTTTTTAATCAATGACCAAACTAGTAATTTATTTACTCATTTATAGCCAAGTTGCAAAAAATGAGCAGAATTTAGTGATTTTTAGTTGTTGTGACTAATTTTTTTAGTCTCCTAGTCATTTATTTGCCAAATTCTACTAGTGTGTGCTTTCTTGTGTGATTAGGGCTCTCTCAATGTTGAGGGCCCTAGAGATAATTTCATCATAAGAAGTGACACATTGCATCTTTAACTAAAAAGATAAATACGTATTGACATTAGCAATGATGATTATGACTTGTTGCTCCTTAGGAATGGGTCACTTGCTCTTACTAGCTCGCTACCTCCATCGTTGTAGGAAGTTTGTGATCAAGTTCAATACTTTGATTTTAGGAGTCTTAACAGTTGGAAATCATAGTAAAATCAGAATTTAATAAGTTTTGGAATTAGCATTTTAAAGTGTTTTTTGGGGTCATTAACTTCAGACTATCTTCTCTTTTGCAGGGGTGGTTGCATGCCAAATTTTTTTCATGTAAAATATCAAAATTATTAGATTTTGTTACTTGTCTATGAATAAAAATTATTGGAGTGTGAGTTTGATATTTTTTGAAGATTTAAATAGTCAAGCTTGGTAAAGAAAAATCATGTCAGATAATATTAGTCCATAACAAAATGAAGAGACACTTGATAGATTGTGGGCTAGATTGAAAAGAAAGGGTGATGGGAAATGTTATTGTCCTTGCAATAATTGAAGGGCTTAAAGAAGAGATGACTTTTAATCACAACAGCTCAGAAACATTGTAGGAAACATGGTCATGTTGAAGGGGGGAATGATTATTGTCCATTAGTAAGTTGTTCATTATATGTATTTATATTGATTGAATTTGTAAATGTTTATATCGTTTTAACATTTTTTTTATATATATAATCACTTGATCATGATCGTGGGTTATTTGTGTCTATCATTATCATAAAGGTGGGGCACCCTAGGGAAAATGATATGGATTATCACAACCTAGAGAATGTGGTTTTGCAAGCAGATGAACATGGAGTTGTGAATATTGAAGATGAAGTTAATGATCCTACGGAAGAAGATGATCATGCGTCAGAAAACACAGTTGAAGATGATGGTACAAATACATTGATCCATGACACATTTAGTGGCAGAGTTGATCATGATGATCAAAATGACTTTGATGATGTTCATGATTTACCTTTATGTGAGAAGACATACGAACCCCTTTATGAAGGCTCCCAAACAACTCTTCTCTCTGTTGTTTTGTTGTTGTTGAACTTGAAGGTTATGAATGGTTTATCAAACATAGCAATCTCACAGATGTTAAGGATTTCATATATGTCATATTTTTTCATCTATTTTAATTGTTGTTAGTTCATCACTAGTAAATAAAGGATGAAATATTTACTATTAATATTCTTTATATTAATAATTTATTTTTTGTTGTAGATTGATTGGTGAATTTTTGTTACTACCATCAAATAATTTACCTCACTCATACCAAGATTTATTTTCCAATATGAAAGATATTGGAATGGAGTATCAAGCAATAGATGCATGTCCCAATGATCATATTATATATCATAAACAATAGGAATTTGCAACTGAATGCCCAGAATGTCATATCAGTAGATATCGAACATATCAACTAACAAAAAAGGTGCCTCACAAGGTTCTTCATTATATTCCCATTATTCCACGTATGCAACAATTATTTGGGTGCAAAAGTTTAGTGCAATTTATGGATTACCATGCATGAAATAGAAGTGGAGATGACATTATTTGAATGCTTGTGAATGGTTCTAAATTTATAGACTTGAAGGAAAAATGGACACACTTTAAAGAAGAACCTCGTAATCTCAGGCTTTCATTGGGAGCAGACGATGTCAATCTGTTTGGAGAGTTGGGATCTATTTAATCAATGTGTCCTATTTTTGTTATCAACAATAACATTCCTCCATGGATGTCAATAAAGAGGGAGCACATAATATTGTCAATGATTGTTCCAAGTATTTGTTTACATCAATTTTCTTTAACATAGTAGCATCTCATTTGTCTTATTTGTTGCATAATGACATATTTTTTTCATTCAATAGTCATGTACATTAATTTATATATATTGCAGTAAAATGGTTATAATAATTATGTAATGTTTATGTTCATTCAACTAGGTAAGTACCAAGTTAAAGATATGAATGTATATATTGAGCCTCTTATCGACGAGTTACTAAAGTTATGGAATGGCATCACTATGTATGGCATCTCTAGACCAATAGGACAAAGACAATTTCAATTCCATGCAATGCTTGTATGGACAATTCATGATGCCCCAGGGCTAACACATTTTTGTGGTATGTTATAATGTTCGACTGTACTTTAACAATATTTAAATTGATGAAGTAGATATCATGCATGCTTTTAAAATAATCTATTCATTATATATAATTATAAGAATTGACATATTTAATCCAATTATATATGATCTTGCAGGTCTTCAAACAAAGGGAAAATATGCATGTCCAATTTGTGGTCCAAATATGAAATCTTGTCATTCAAAAAGTTTAGGAAAGCAGGTGTTTGATGAGTATAAGCACTTCCTCCATAGAAATCAGTATAAGCACTTCTTCCATAGAAATCATAAGTATCAAACTACTAAAAAACATCTTTTCAATGGGAAAGAGGATACTACATCAAAACCACGAAGAATGACACCTCACCTATGGAAGTTGGAATATAATAGAATTAATCGTCAAGGTTATACATTGGATCAAATTGTTTGTCTATTATACATGATATGTTTTGAATTTATATTTTTATGCTGTGTTATGTTTACTTATGTTGTAATTGACAATTATTGTCATTGTTAAATTTTTAACTTATATGCTTCATGAAGGTCATCAAGGCATTAATGGCCGGCTTCCATGGGGACTGAAAAGTTATCCCAGACAATTTAGTAGGCTTACCTACTATGAGTAGCTACAAATTCTGCATTTTTTTGATACAATGCATATCAAAAAGAATATAACAGAAACATTATGGAAAATATTGGATGGAAGGCATGACAAAGAAAAAATTGCCAAAATTTGTAGTGACATTCAGGAAGCCAATCATGCAATGAAAAATTTCATTCAATTAAATAGTGATGGAGACCAAATTAATATAAGTTCCCTTCCTTGGTTATTAATAGAGAAAAAAAGAAATTCTATAAAAGAAGTCATACGAAAAATTCAATTTCCCACAAGATTTGCGATGAACATAAACAATATAATAACAAAGAAAGGTGAATTTTGGTCAGGGATGAAAACGCATGATTGACATACCTTCATTAAGGTAATTATTCTGGTATATTATATACACTTGTATAATGCATGCCCTTTTCAGTGTATTGTGTTTACTACTTTTAGAAAAATAATGAAAAGATCATTTTATAATTGTTGCACTACATTCTACCTCTATCTCTCCTAGACAACTTTGACAACAATGTCAAGAAAGTTATATATGATCTTGGAAAATACATGAGGTAAGTAGTGAGATTTGTTCAATTTGTTGTATACATCTTATAATTGCCATTGTTTTGCTTGTTATGTAATATACTTTATATTTTTGTTAAATCTTGTTAATATATTTTTGCCTTGAATCACTTGTAGATAGTTGTCATCTAAAGAAATTCATAAAGAAGATATAAATTATTGGAAGAGAAAAATTCTTCATATAATGTGTGACATGAAAAAGTGTCTACCTTCGACAATTTTCAATGCACAAGAACACTACCTCATACACCAGGTTGAGGAGATTGAATTGTGTGGACCTATACACATAAAGTCAATGTTGATGGTTGAGAGGCACTTGAAATTTTTGAATGCTTTTGTTAGAAAAAGAGCACATCCTGAGGGTTCTATGGTGGAGGGATATATGGTATATTAGACCATGGTGTACATTAGTGAATATGTTCCTAAGTTTGCAACAAAGATCCATATAGATCACATTTGGGATCCCAACTCAATTAAAAAATTCGAAGGGGAGTACCTGATGGGGAAAAGTAGATTGAGGAAAGTGAGAGGTAATTATAAGATGGTCATGGATATTAATTGGAATACATTTTACATATGTTTTTTATGTATATTGTACTTATTTAATTTTTAATCTTCAATATAAATCAATTATAAATTAAGGTCATATACTGTGGTATTTAACTAATTATACGTCGTTTGTGAATTTCAATTTTTTTTGATACAGTTGGTCAAGAGTGAGATGCACTACATTTGTATGTCACCAACAATCTTGATTGGATGATGGTATGGATTGAATGATCTCAAAAATCTAGTCATGCATTAACATGCGAAGGTGTGGCTTCATTGGTTAAAGAAGCTCAACATAATGGAGATTCCAATGTTACACATTGGGAAATTGATTTAGCATATGGTTTAAGAGACAAACAGGTACGTATAAATATATTAATCACCCACATTATTTAATTATTTTCAATTATATTGATGTATATATATATATATTGAGATTCTTTTCTTTGCATACATTTGGCCAAGAATAAATATGTTTATCAACTGACGATATTGCAATAGTTTTTACATGTTTGACATATTGCAGGTGAAACACCACAAGGCTATTGTTATGCCTTGTATAACCACCCCACTTGGATCTGGATCAAAGTGGGTCCCCCTTCTCTTTTGGTTTCTTTGTTTTTTTTGTTTTCCTTGCTCTTGGGTTGCTTTTGTCTTCTACTTCAATTTCTCTTCTAGTTTTGTTTAAGCTTTGTCTCTATTTTGGCTCAATTCGGTTCCTTTCTTGTTAACTATTCAATGTAGTAATCACAAGCCCATGTGTACCTTATGAAAATGAATCTTATATCCTTCTGATGACTAATGGAAGCATCTATTTTGCAAGAGGAGGCCACACATGATGATATTTCTCAAGTGAATCCAATTGGTGGGATTTCCTCAAAGCGGTTGGTCATAATTTTCCATGAAGAAGAAAGTTGGCAAGACCTTGCAAAAGTCTTACTGACTACTAGTGCATTCTGCCGATTTGCATCTGTGTTGCCTATCGGCAAGACCCCAAAGATGTCACAACGATTAAAAGTTACATGTAGGCTCTATCGACAAGACAAGGGTCATCGTCCCAGTGATGTGCAAATTCCTATTGGCATGAGCAGTTTCTTTTGGAAAAAGGTCATGGCGAGGTCTTCGGGTCTCACAGACTATAGCATCACCGAGCATACACTTCAACAGGAGACATTGAGTTCGGGGTAGGGTCTTCGCGAAGAACTAATGTCCCACCAACTAGCAAAAAGCAAATGAGTCCTTTCGGTGAGAGTTAGGTCTTCGGTGGAAGGTCTCCTCGAGTGCTTTGTCTCTCGTCGACAAGTATGTCTTCAGAGAAAGTGTGGGAATTCGACATAATGTCTCACTGATGAAATGAATTCTCAGCAACAAAAGTGGCTTTAGGGTAGTTGTTTGCATGCAACAAGATGTCTCGGCGAATGGGTGGAGTCTTACCGACAAGAAATCCCAGCAAGAGTGGGTTCTTATATCGCCATAGGGTTATCTCCCTGCCAAGAGGTCTCAGCGAAGAAAGAAAGTATCATTGACTAGTGCAAAGGGGGGTTCCATTGGTGGTCATCGGTGAAATAACCAGTAGGTCACGACGACCAAAGAGTGAGTGAGTGGAAGTCTTCGCTGAGAGGTGAGATGTCTATGGGACATCTCACCAACAAAGGAAGGTCACAGTGACACAGATGAGAGTCGTCGTAGGTCCTGCCAAAGGATTAATCTTCGGTAGGACATGGTGGGCTTGATATAGGGTCTCACTAAATACATTTGGTTATGCCGACAGGGTGCAAGGAGGGGATGGTTTGTCGGTAAGACCACAAAATGTCTCGGCAATAGTGGGGTTCGACAAAGGATGCTTTGGTTGGCATAAAGTCTCGTTGATCGGAGGAGGTCTTGGTGATGTGGAAAAGCTCATGGAGAGGAAAGGGACATGCCAAGAGGTCTTAGTGAAATGTAGGAGTCTCAACAACACGCTGGGAATGAAGGAAAGGCATGTCAGTATAACTGAAGAGTGGACTCCCCGACATGAAAGGATGCTAAAGAATGATGAATTCGACATAGTGTCTGGCCAAATCATAAAGGTCACATTGATGAAAAGGATTGATAGAAGGTTGTGATGTCAGTATAGGGTCCCAGTGAAGAAAATAAGTCTCCCCGACATAGAATGAAGCAGCATCGGTGAAGGGTCATGCTTTCGCCACACGGTCTTGCTGATGAGTGAAGGTCACACTGAAAGAATGAAGTGAGCCTGTCGAGAAGGAAAAGGAATTCAGGGAGACTTCACATGAATGAAAGGCTTTGCTATGAGGTCATGGCGGTGAGTGATGGTTTCGCCGACTGTAAGGAGAGCTTGATATAACTTCTAAACCAACTGAGATGTCTCACCGACTGTCTTGTGTCTTGCCAATAGCTGCCCGATGGATGAAGTCGCATTGGGGAGACACCGATGGTGTCTCACTGACATATGATGACCAAGCGAACCACTTTTGACCACCAAAGAAGTCTACGTGGCCTGTGATCTTCTAGTGAGGGAGCCAAAGGACTGACTCATTGGTCCCTTTGACCGATTGACCGCCCTTGTGTAAGAGGATTGACAGGATACAAACTAGATCGAATCCTTCTTAGAACAGATGATGATAGACTAATTTGGGCAATGAGGTTCAGATCTATAAGCGGGCCCGAGGACATTTTCCAGGAGAATGGTCAGTGTACAAAGAAGTCTGGGATGTGAGGAAAGCCGAATGAAAGATGACAGATCAATGACTCACAGGGATAGCCGTGGCCACTACTGATAGGGGAGCAAGCCAATATTAATAAGGATATTTTGAGCATTCAAGATAGATTGCAGAGGGACTTCAAAGATGGACACTGAGACAAAAGAGTAAATGCAACAGCTACCAAAGGATCAAAAGGACTTCTCCTGAGGATAGAAATATTTTGTGAGCATGGACGGCAAGGCTTCCACATTGAATACACATTAACTCTCTTCAAAAGATCTGAGGGTTGACTCTCCTACAGTCGACAGATATTTTGTAAACCCTAGTGTAGGGGACAACTCATTTGAGTTGGTGCATTCTGTATATAAGGCAGGGTTGCCCCTTTGTAAAGGTTAGAATTTTTTGAAAGAAAATAGAGCTTGGTTAGAAGGATTTAAAAGAAAGTTAGGACTATTAGGAATTGGTGAGTTAGCAAAAGAGAAAGAGTTGTATCTTGATTCTAAGTAATGAGAGCTCCTCTTTGTCTTCCTGGTTAGCAGTAGGATTTTAGTACAGGTTGTAATGTATTATCTAGGTTCTCTTAGTGTAGTTGGAAACAATATGAAGATTCAAATTCTCTGTACATTGGTGATTGTGTTAGCTTTTTAAGCATTGTTTATCTATTTTAAATAATAGTAGAAGCAATTAGAGTTTAATCTACTTCATGTTTTGTTCTTGAATGATACTTGTCTCAGTTTGATCATTTGATTTGTGAAATCTTCAAGGAATGAAATATTTTTTTGTGTTTTGTTTAAATGATAATTAAAATTTATCATGTGAATTAGCACTGTGAATGAAAGAGGTCGTGTGTCCATCACAGGCTTATCTTATTCTATAGTTTTAGTTTATAATTCCTTGAAGTTAACTTTGGTTGAGATTGGATGAGCTGTTGTTCTTTTCTGTTTCAAAACCTTGATCTATCTTTTGTTGTTTCTTTAAAACCCCTATTAAAGTAGGTTTTATTTTCATGTTTGATCTAAGAACAGTCCAAAAGCTCAACACCAGTAGACCCCTTGAATATTACGATTGCATTGTCCACTGAGCAACATCAGCATAATTGAGACCCAACTACAAAGACCTTGGGAGCTGAGGCATCCATGTGTTGCCTTTCTCTTTCAGGAGAAGAAAAATAGCAATATTTTTCTTGCATTGTTGTGGTGCTAAAATTGCTATCAACAGGAACTAGCGCTAGAGGGAGGGCCATAAGGGCAAGCTAGATAAACATGGGTTTTCATCTCTAGAGAAGTCCCATAGAGTTATTCAATCAGCTAAAAATCCACCGCCTTTGATAGAACTTAAGACCCCAACAAGACACAAGAATCATAACAATGGGGCAACCATCATACCACCCTTGTCAGCTCCACTCACTCCACTAGGTTTTTCACTAGTACCCTAGTGGATACCTATTAATCCACCATCACGTCTATCTCAAGTGTCATCACAGCTGATTCAACCCACACAACAGCTGGCTCAACCACCACCACCCCCACTAATGGAATTCTTTCAAAATAATCCCTCTCCATTAGGGACTATCCCTGGAGGTTTTCATGATATGCCCAAAAATGCTGAGAAATTCTTCCCTAAGTACATTCATGGTGAGTTGAGGAGTGTTAAAGAGCATATACAAGCTCTTAAGGATGCCTGTGCAAGAGCTCAAATAGCTCATCATGATGTAGTTTGTAGGTTGTTCCCTTATTCCTTAGGGGACATGGCATACAACTGGTACCTAAATCTTCCTCAAGGCTCTATTCTAACTTGGACAGATTTAGAAAATGTATTCATCAATCAGTTTAGGGTCTATGTGGATCTAGCTCTTTTATATCATCAGTTTGCAACCATAAGAAGGGAACCAGGTGAATCTTTGCCTTTATTCAATACCAGGTTCCAGCAAATGTATAGGAGATTACAAGATCCTTATTTGGTTACTAAGAATAGTGCCATTTAGGCATACTTTAGGGTTATCGACCCTTTGCTAGGTTTATTCTTACAAAGAACTTATCAACCAATTGATATCGATTCCCTATCCAAAGTTTATCACCTGGCTATTAAGCTACAACAACAAACTAACTCTCAACCGAGTTTGGGAGGAGGTTTTCCTTCACTAGGGTATCATATGTCTAGCCCAACCCCTCTATTTAATACTATCCCAGGGATGTCTCCTTCACACTATGGGCCTACGTCTGAATTACAAACCCAACTACTAGTTCCATTCTTTACTAATAAGACTACTGACCCCTTTCAACAACCCCAAGGTCCCCAAAGTCTTCATAACCAAGTTGGAACCACAAGCCATGTTGATCAACCACCTATGGCTAAGGCTATTGAAAGTGAAAAAACTACTCAACTTACCAATGAAGTAGAAACCTTGAAGAAAATGCTGTGCCAAGTCACTAATGACATGGCTCAACTTAAGTTGAACCCATCTTAGAATTAGGTTAATTACCCCAATCAAAACAATAATAACCAGAGAGGCTATCAAAGCCAAAATAGAGGGTATAACTAGAGAATAAATAACAATAGGAAATGGAATACAGGGCCTAATAATGGCAGAGTTCCACATAACTATCAAGAAAATGAGGAGAAGTCACTTACAACGAATGTGGCTGACCTGAATTTCATGACTAACTGGTGTAGGCTGCATGATACAATGACTCATTCAGAGGTAAATTTCCCTGAAATGGAGAAAATTGTCAAAATGGCACATGAGGATGCCCATACATTCCAAGCAAATTCGAACAAAGGAGGTGACTCAAGTGATACTGCCATGACTTATGAGCACTTTGAGGAGGAGCTTTCATTCCCAAGACAAGAAGAAAATGAACCCGAGGAAGACTCATATGATGCCCAAGCCTTTTAGTCAAAAGGAGGACACTTCCTGAGAAATCAAAATAAGGGTCCATTTACTACATCAACACCCCCTAATCATATGGTACCCCCAAATCAAAGTGCTGATAATAAACCTTCTCCACCAAAGGGCCTATCTAACCTCCATAACAAGGGTAATCCCTCTGCTATTTTCAAAAGTAATCCAAGTTTTAATGCAAAATTTGACATTGTTTCTGCGATGCAGAAACAAAAAATTTCCTTGTCATATTTTGACATTTTGAAGTGGTTCCCTGCTCAAAGGGAGATAGTGTTGAAAGCTCTAGAACAAGTAGATAAGGAAAAAGGAAAGAGAAAGGTTACCTCCTCTACAAACATGAATATAGCCTTATACAGAAGCAAAATAGGTACTCCTCCTTTCCTTTTAAGTTTAAGAATTTCTGGCAAGAACTTACATAACTGTTTATTGGATTTAGGAACTTCAGGAAATGTCATGCCATTTTCCATATGCAAGAAGTTAGGATTAAACCCCATTCAAACCAATAAGAAAGTCATTCAACTGGACAAAACAGAGGTCAATATAGTGGGGGAGTTAAAGAACATACATGTCCAAGTTGGATCTGATCCGAGGATCCTAACAAACATTGACATTCAAGTAGTAGATATCCTTGAGACCTATGTTATGCTACTAAGCCGAGATCTAATGAAAAATTTAGGGGGATATCTCTCCCTTGAATTTTCACATATGTGGCTATTATGGAAGGGGATTCCTAACTAGATTAGGATTGAAAGTGAGCCTCGCCTCAAGCATATCATCACTGAGTAGGATTGTCACAATGAGGTAGCTTACTTTGAGACTGAGATGGGGGTTTATAAACAAGAAGAAATTCTAACCTTCTCGGTTCTCAATCCTAAAGACATGTCAAAACTAAAGTGTCCTGATGCCACAATTAATGGAAATCAACAAGCCCTGATTAGAAAGCTACAACAAGACTAACTGGTCCTAGGGAAAGACACTGACTTGCTAAGTCTTTTTCTCCTTAATTGGTGTAGGGTACACTATCAAAACCACTCTGAATTGACTTGTCAGCATTGCATTCATATCTTAAGTCAGGTTCCCCAAGTTGAGGAAGCTAGCAAAAGTAGCCTTAAGACCATTGCAGATTGCTTTTCATTTGAGGCCAAGGAAGCAACCATGCTGACCAGGGATAGGGTGCCTTCAATAGCAGTTCTCTCTCAAATAGATCCCACCCCGGATATATTCCTGAATCAACATGTTGATAAAGAGCAGCCCCAGGGATTTTTTGATACCCATACACTCATAGATGAAACAAAGCTTAAGGAATCAGGTCAAGGGACAAATGATTGCTAGGAAGATAACCATGGGTCAGATAATACAACTGAGCTATAATTGCAAAGTATAGTTAAGGAAACTTTAGAGAATTCTTCCCCTGTGACTGGTCCCAAGGATCAAGAACTCCCATCTTTGGCTGATCTTATTCAAATACCTGTAAAAACTTCAAAAGGATCACCCCCTACTTCTGATCAATTGTGGACCCTAACCTTTGATGGATATAAATCCAAAATTGGTTATGGTGTTGGAATTGTACTAACTAGCCTGAAAGGGAAAGTTTTCTTTGCCTCTTACAGGCTGCGATTCAGGTGCACAAATAATGTGACTGAATATGAGGATCTAGCTAGAGGATTAATGTTTGCACACAAGAAGAAAGTTATAGCCTCGATGGTCAGAGGAGATTCAGAAGTTGTTGTCAAGCAAGTGCATAGCTAGTACACCTGCCACAATAAAAGGCTGGCAGCATATAGAAACAGGGTATGGAATTTGATCAAAGACTTCGATGCATTTGGGATCATCTTAATCCCTAGGGAAGAAAATTAGGTGGCCAATTCACTGTCTATTGCTACAAGCACCTTGGAACCTATGCAAGGCTCTAAATTTAAAAGGTTCTGAGTAGAACTGATGTCCACCCCAGCTGTTCCTGATAATATAAAAAATATCAAGTTTTCAATGATGACCGACATATACTTTCTTTCCTAACAAGTTCAAATGTTTTTGAGGGATAGATTATAGATGAATCCAACAGCAACCAGGGTGATTGGAATCCGGAGGAATGTGATATAGAAGGAGTCCTTAATCTAAAAAATAATAACATTCCAAAGGGAATGATTGCTCTAGAAAGGATTTTTGACTTAGATTCAAAGGCTTGAGAGAGGGCATCAACTGAAGGCAAAGGAGGTGAATATGACATGATTAACCTAGCTGACTCGGGTCCTAAAAGGAATGTCTACATAGGGAAGGCCTGCCCCAAAGCTATTAGAAAAGATATAGTAAGGGAACTTAAAAGGGATATTGTTGCAATCACATGGGGGTATGAAGACCTCCAAACCTTTGATTCTTCTATTATGACCCACACTATCCCCTTGAAGCCTGAAGCTAAACCCTTCCGATAGAGGCAACACCCTATCAATGCTCTTATTGAGCTGTTAATTTATAAGGAAGTTCATAAATTATTGTCTGCAAAGATAATCTTCCCTATGCGTCGTTCAATGTGGGTGGCTAACCTAGTCCTAGTCTGCAAGAAGAATGAGGATATTAGGCTATGTGTCGATATTAAAAACTTGAACAGGGTTTTAGAGAAGGATAATTATCCGCTCCCTTTGCTTGGAAGAGGTATTACAGACTATCAATGGAGCACAGATGATGTCATTCTTGGACGGTTACTCTGGGTACAATCAAGTGATGGTTGAATTTGAGGATAGGATGAAGATGACTTTCACTACCAAGTGGGGAAGATTCGTATAGAGAAGGATGCCATTCAGCCTGATAAATGTCGGGGTGACCTTTTAGCATGCAATGGACATAGCTTTTAAGGACCTTATTGGAAAATACATTATCGTTTACATCAATGACCTTATAGTGTTCTCCAAGGATCGAATAATCATGTCATCAATTTGGCTAAGGTTCTCTAGAGGTGTATTCAATATGGCGTCTCCTTGAATCCCAACAAGTGCGTGTTTGGAATTTCTGAGGGAAAGCTCTTGGGACATATAATTTCAAAAAGGGGAATCTCAATCGATCCAAACTAAGTCAAGTCCATTATGAAGATCAACTGACTGGGAAGCAAGAAAGAAATGAAGTCTTTCCTTGAGAAAATAAACTTCCTGAGGAAGTTTATCATGGGCTTTGCTGAAATCATGAAACCCCTGAATGAAATGATGAAGGACGCCATAACAGAGTGGACTAGGGAGGCAAAGGCCGCATTCACGCAAATCAAGCGATCCATTTTAGAGGCGCTGGTTCTTACCAGCCCCGATTACACCAAGCCATTCTACATCTATTCTTTCGCCTCTGAGCACTTGTGTGTAGCCGTATTAACTCAATGAGGACAAGAGTCAGGTGAGAGGCCAATCGCATTCATGAGTTCTCCATTCAAGAATACAGAAATGAAATAGTCACCTCTGGAGAAGCAAGCCTTAGCACTGGTTTGGGCCGTCAAGAAATTCTGACATTACATCCTTCGAAGTCAGGTCATCGCTGTAGTTTTGGATGCAGCTATAAAATCCTTACTGATGTAGAGCGAGCTAGGAGAAAGAAGGGGAAAGTGGATGGCTATCTTACATGAGTTTGATCTGGAGATATGCCCTATGAGATTAGTCAGGGGCACAGGTCTATCTCAGTCCATGGCGGATGCTAGTAACAATGTTGTTTGCTAGCAATATACGACCCAGTCCTTCTCCAATGATCCCTAGTATGCTAATGTTGTCTGCTTGATGCTTAACAATCAATGTCTGGATGGGATGAATTCAACTCAAAGAAGAGCTCTGAGACTAAAAAGTTCTCACTATATGTTCAAAGGAAGTTTTCTATACAGGAGAAATTTTGAAGGACTATACTTAAGATGCCTTAATCATCAAGAGGCCAAGCAAGTGATCTCCAAATTTAATGGGAAACATGGCATAGGTCATGGTTCCGCAAACTCCTTGGCACACCAGATCCTTAGGTCTGGTTATTATTGGCCCTATATATTCAAGGATGCACACCAGCATGTGAGGACATGTCACACTTGCTAGGGTTCTGCACCAAGGGAACACTATGCAACCATGCCACTACAACCCATTTACGAGGTAAGGCCATTTTCCTAGTGGGCACTGGATTTCATTGGAGTTATTAACCTGAATTCCTCTGCAGGACATAAGTTTATCTTGACTTCTATTGACTACTGTATGAGGTGGACAGAGGCCATACCTTGCAAAAATAGCACAACGGAGGTAGTGATCAAGTTCCTCACTGAATGCATCACTACGAGGTTTGGGGTACCCTTTGCTCTGGTATGTGATAATGGTTTCACTTTTTCCTCTACTGAGTTTATTTCTTGGGCCTATGATCACAAGATAGTCTTGAAGTATTCCTCAAACTATTATCTGCAAGCCAATGGAGTTGCAAAGTCTACAAATAAGAATCTCTTAGGGGTGGTTAAGAAATTGTTAAAGCATAACCTTAGAGACTGGCACACCCAACTTAGATTCGCATTATGGGCAGATAGGATTAGGATTAAGGCTGCCTTAAACACCTCACCATTCAAGTTGGTATATGGCCAAGATCCTATCTTTCCTATCCATCTGCAAATACCTATCCTGGAGTTCATGTAGAAATTTTACTCCAGTGACAATAGGATAGAGGTAAGACTAGCTACTCTGTTAAAACTAGAAGAACAAAGAGATGTTGCTTTACAATAGTTCTTCAGACATCAAGCTATTGTCAAATGCTAGTTTGACAAAAGAGCTAAGATAAAAGATTTTAGGATATCAGACATAGTACTGTTATGGGATAAAGCCAATGAAAAGAAGGGCAGCCATCAAAAGTTTGACAAACTATGGTTGGGTCCTTATCAAATTGCTGAGATCCTAGGAGAAAACGCTTTTAGACTGAGTAGCCTAACTAGGGAGCTGGTTCCTTTGCCTGTTAATGGGCAGTTCCTTAAGCACTATTTTGAATCATGAGGCTTGTTAAATTTATGTTCTGTCTATAAGTAATTCATTGTTTTTCTTGATGTAAGTAATTTATTTTGACTCCTCTTTGTAAATAATCTGCATCTGTATACATAGCTTTTGTACTTCATTTTGTAAACGATTTTTTTCCTCTATGTGAATAACTTGCTGCTCTTTGTGTAAGTAATTTTCTCTCTCCTTGTAAACATCTCCCTTTCGTTCTTTTTCTTTCCTTTCTGTTTTCAGTTTGTTCTGTTATTTGGGGATCTATCTTTTATGTTACACCTCAAGGTGGTTTGTTGTTATCTCAAGCATGCCATGGTCATTAGGAGAGAAGTGGTTTAGGTATTTTCAAGTTTACTTGTTGGATGATTCTATCCTCAATTCTTTGTTTCATGTTTATGGGCAATAAAGGTTGTGGAAAGTTTTTGAACAAGATACCAAGTAACATTCATTGGCTCCCTTGAATTTGTCACAAATTATTAAAATCATCTCCCTTTCTAGTAGTATATTTGTCCCAGGATGACAGTATTGTAAAATTTGAGTGAAAAATCCAGCTTCCAAGTGTTGTTATGAGGTCCATTGTAGTTTTCAACCCAGATCAGATGTTGAACATTTGACATATTGAAAAGAAAAGAGAATTAAATGAAATATGTGAAATTCCAAAAGAAAAAGAAAAGAATTATCAAAAGAAAAGAGGATCTAATATGACTCGGTGATTCCATTATCTCTACCGGGGCTATGGATGCATGTCCCGCAGTAGAGCAATGCTGTGAGAGAACTAGAGGTATCTTCGTCAGGGCTATGGACGCCTGACTGGTAGTGGAGCAATGCCCAGGATATCATTCCATGAAGGAAATCAACTCATGTAGCCCAAATTTTACACATTGTTATTCAAAAGATGAAGAACTTTATGAAAGGAATGATGCACTATCAAGCACACACATAGATTCAGGGGTGGCCATTGTTTGACTTAAATTTGAGATTTTAGCTCTACCTTGCTTATTTTAACTGACCTAACTGGAGTTGCGGTGTTCATGAACCAGAGTTCTGGGTAGTTGAATCCTTTAGATTCATGAAAATGGTTAAACCATTTTTCTAGCCCAGTCACCATTTTTTATGCCTTGCATAACCACCCCACTTGGATCTGGATCAAAGTGGGCCCCCCTTCTCTTTTGGTTTCTTTGTTTTGTTTTGTTTGCCTTGCTCTTGGGTTGCTTATGTCTTCTACTTTAGTTTCTCTTCTGGTTTTGTTTAAGCTTTGGCTATGTTTTGGCTCAATTTGGTTCCTTTTTTGTTAACTATTCAATGTAGTAATCACAAGCCCAAGTGTACCTTATGAAAATGAATCTTATATCATTTTGATGACTAATGGAAGCATCTACTTTGTAGGAGGAGGCCACACATGATGATATTTCTCAAGTGAATCCACTTGGTGGGCTTTCCTCATAGTGGTTGGTCATAATTCTCCATGAAGAAGAAAGTCGGCAAGACCTTGCATAATTCTTACTGACTACTAGTTCATTCTGCCGATTTGCGTCTGTGTTTCCTATCGGCAAGACCCTGGAGATGTCACAGTGATCAAAAGTTACATGCAGGCTCTATCAGCAAGACAAAGGTCATCGTCCCGACAACGTGCAAATTCCTATCAACATGAGGGGTTTCTTTCAGAAAAAGGTCACGGCGAGGTCTTCGAGTCTCACCAACTATAGCATCACCAGGCATACACTTTGGCAGGAGACATTGAGTTCGGGGTAGGGTCTTGGCAAAGAAATGATGTCCCACCAACTAGAAAAAAGCAAACGAGTCCTTTCAGTGAGAGTTACATCTTCGGTGGAAGGTATCTCCGATTGCTTTGTCTCTCACCAACAAGGATGTCTTTGGAGAAAGTGTGGGAATTCAGCGTAATGTCTCGTTGATGAAACGAAGTCTCAGCAAAAAAAGTGGCTTCGGGGTAGCTATTTGCGTGCGACAAGATGTCTCAATGAACGGGTGGAGTCTTATCGACAGAAAATCCTGGCAAGAGAAGGTTCTTATATTGCCATAGGGTTATCTCCCCGCCAAGAGGTCTCAGCAAAGAAAGAAAGTCTTACTGACTAGTGCAAAGGGGGGTTCCATTGGTGGTCATCGGTGAAACAATTGGTAGGTCACGGCAACCAAAGAGTGAGCGAGTGGAAGCCTTCACCGAGAGGTAAGATGTCTATGGGACATCTCACCGACAAAGGAAGGTCACAACAACATAGATGAGAGTCGTTGTAGGTCCTGTCGAAGGATTAATCTTTGGTAGGACATGGTGGGCTCGATATAGGGTCTCACTGAATACATTTGGTTATGCCAACAGGGCACAAGGAGGGGATGGTCTGTCGGTAAGACCACAAAATGTCCTAGCAACAGCGAGGTCCAACAAAAGAAGCTTCGGTTAGTATAAAGTCTTGCCAACTAGAGGAGGTCTTGCTAATGCGGAAAAGCTTGCGAAGAGGAAAGGGATGCTCCAAGAGGTCTCAGCAAAATGTAGGAGTCTTAGCGACACGCTGGGAATGAAGGAAAAGCATGTCGATATAACTAAAGAGTGGACTCCCTGACATGAAAGGACACTAAAGAATGATGAATTCGACATAGTGTCTAGCCAACTCATAAAGGTCATGCCGATGACAAGGATCGACAGAAGGTTGTGATGTCGGTATAGGGTCCCAGTGAAGAAAATAAGTCTCCCCGACATAGAATTAAGCAACATCGGTGAAGGGTCATGCTTTCACCACAAGGTCTTGGCGATGAGTGAAGGTCACACCGAAAGAATGAAGTGAGCCCGCTGAGAAGGAAAAGGAATTCAGGGAGACTTCACGCGAATGAAAGGCTTCGCTGTGAGGTCACAACAATGAGTGATGGTTTCACCAACTGCAAGGAGAGCTCGATATAACTTCTAAAACTGTCGAGATGTCTCACCGACTGTCTCATGTCTTGTTGATAGCTACTCGATGGATGAAGTCACATCGGGGAGACACCGATGGTGTCTCATCAACATATGATAGCCAAGTGAACTGCTTTTGACCACCAAAGAAGTCTACGTGGCTTGTGATCATCTAGTAAGGGAGCCAAAGGACTAACTCATCGGTCCCTTTGACTGATTGACCACCCCTGTATAAGAAGATCGACAAGATACAAACTCGATGGAATCCTTCTAAGAACAGATGATGACAGACTAATTTGGGCGATGAGGTTTAGATCTGCAAGTGGGCCCGAGGATGTTTTCTAGGAGAATGGTTAGTGTACAGAGAAGTTCGAGGCGTGAGGGAAGCTGAATGAAAGATGAAAGATCAATGACTCACAGGGATAGCTATGGCCACTACTGACAAGGGAGTAGGCCAATATTAATAAGGATATTTTGAGCATTCAAGATAGATTGCAGAGGGACTTCAAAGATGGACATTGAGACAAAAGAGTAAATGCAACAGTTTCCAAAGGATGAAAATGACTTCTCCTAAGGATAGAAATCCTTTGTGAGAATGGACAACAGGGCTTCCACATTGAATACACATTAACTCTCTTCAAAAGATCTGAGGGCTGACTCTCCTATAGTCGATAAATATTTTATAAACCCTAGTGCAGGGGACAACTCATTCGAGTTGGTGCATTCTGTATAAGGCAGGCTTGCCCCTTTGTAAAGGTTATAACTTTTGGAAAGAAAATAGAGCTTGGTTAGAAGGATTTAAAAGAAAGTTAGGACTATTAGGAATTGGTGAGTTAGCAGAAGAGAAAGAGTTTCATCTTGATTCTGAGTAATGAGAGCTCCTCTTTGTCTTCCTGGTTAGTAGTAAGATTTTAGTATAGGCTGTAATGTATTATCTAGGTTCTCTTAGTGTAGTTGGAAACAATTTGAAGATTCAGATTCTCTATACACTGGTGATTGTGCTAGCTTTGTAAACATTGTTTATTTATTTTAAATAACAGTAGAAGCAATCAGAGTTTAATCTACTTCATGTTGTGTTCTTGAATGATACTTGTCTCAGTTTGATCATTTGATTTGTGAAATATTCAAGGAATGGAATATTGTTTTGTGTTTTGTTTAAATGATAATGAAAATCTATCATGCGAATTAGCACTGTGAATGAAAGAGGTTGTGTGTCCATCACAGGCTTATCTTGTTTTGCAGTTTTAGTTTATAATTCCGTGAAGTTAACAAATCTAGTTGAGATTGGATGAGCTATTGTTCTTTTCTGTTTCAAAACCTTGATCTATCTTTTGTTGTTTCTTGAAAACCCCTGTTAAAGTAGGTTTTATTTTCATGTTTTATCTAAGAACAATCCAGAAGCTCAACATTAGCAAGCCCCTTGAATATTACTGTTGCATTGGCCACTGAGCAACATCAGCATAATTGAGATCCAACTACAAAGACCTTGGGAGCTGAGGCATTCATGTGTTGCCTTTCTCTTTTAGGAGAAGCAAAAGAGCAATATATTGCTTGCATTGTTGTGCCAAAATCACCATCAACAGCTATGTGGTGCAATGGTCATAAATTTTGAATCAAAAAGTTGGATGACATGAAGAAAACTTGTGATTTTGGTATAAATGTAGTCTTCCAGGTGACTAATGTTTCATGTAGAAGTGACATACATCTAGAAGTCTCAGAAAATCGATACTATGGGATTTTGGATGATATATTTGAGTGTGACTTTAAGTCCTCCAGATTAATTATGTTCATCGTCCTATGGTACAGGCTACGATTGAATGAAAATGATCCTAAGAGAATTGTTATTGAACATAATAATAGATTTACCATGGTTAATACAAGGTTGATCAAGCGAGCTGGAAACAAGCCCTATGTTCTTCCAAGCCAATGTGAGTAGGTATTTTACTCAAAGCTTCCAAGTAAACCGGGTTGGTCATTTGTTGTTAGACATGATCCAAGAGGAAGGTCGGTAAAGTATAGTGTGGTGGAAGAAGACACCGAAGAACTAGAAGATGATGTAGATGATGATTAGGATCAACAGTTAGTTGATGATGTCCCTAACAAAGATTTCAAAGAGGAGGAACTAGATCATGATGATGTAGGAGTTAATGTTCATGAATATTATATCCATGTGGATGATGACATTATCGAAACTAATATCGATGATGATGATGATGATGATATGACCAATCCTTATAATGTTGAATTTGGATCGGATGATACAGACAAAGAGTTAGATGAAGAAGAAGATCAGTGACATTGAAATGTATGAGTTATGCGATTAAATTATCTATTTGATATTAATTTCTTGATAGAATTATATTTGACTTATGTGGTTACATAATTAATTCATGATGTTTTTAATTTTTATGCCAATACATAATTAATTCATGATGTTTTTAATTTTTATGCCATTACATAATTAATTTAATGATGTACTTTTTAATGTTTGAAAGTTCAAAAAATTAAAACATTTCAATAGTGATGTTAACAACCTTGAAATTAGTGTGTTTTATGTTTCATGTGATCATAAAAGATTAAAAATTCAGTTGTAGAGGTAGTTATTTAGTGGTTGACGTGTAAAGGCATTTAAAAGGCATAAAGTGATTATTGTAATGGTTGTTGATGGTTAAGGATTTAAAATACAAACTCTTGACATTCAAAAATCTATGTTTTTCTTTAAATTTTTTGTATTTTTCCTATTATGCAGTACTATACAGTCACATGTAGCCATATTTTGATGTGAAATCGATTCCAGGTCGTGAAAATATGTGTTAGCTTTGATTTGAATCTAATTTGAGGGCTCAGGCGTTGATTTGAGTTAGACAGTTTCATTTCTTTGCATACAGCCTGGTTACCCTATTTTTGAGGGTTTTGTAGTCCAAACATGATATAAAGGGGCTCTTACACATTTTGTTATTACTGTAGATTGTGTAAGAGGCAGTATGGATATTGTTGTAATTGTAAGATGCATGAATAGGGCATAGGATGAAAAATAAAGAAGGTATAGATGTTGTCCTCAAGAGTTTTGTGAAGAAAAGCATGTGAAATGAGAGGTTCAAGCCTAGGCTTCAACAAAACATGTATGGGAGATATAATTTTATGAATTTTTATCCATGTGTAGACCTAATGGGTTGTTTCTGAACACTGAATATAAATGATATATACACACACACATATATATATGTATGTATGTATATGTATTTTTAAATGTAAATGTAAATGCAATTATTGGATGCTCTCCTAGAACAATAAATGCAACATATCATTAAAGAAATCTATATCTATGTATATAAATGTGTATTTCTAAATGCAAGTGTAAATACAAAGAGCATATGGTTTTGTAGTGTTATAGATACAACATATCCATAAATTAATGTAATTAAAATTCTAAAGTCTTCAACACATATAATATGAAATCTATCAAACTATTCAACTACATGAGAAATAAATGAAAACAGTAAATGCATATGTATGTGTATTTGTAAATGTAAGTGTAAAATAAATAATAATAATGAAAATTATAAAAGAATACTAGAAAAGGTTTAGAGTTTAGAGTGGGAGAGAGATAGAGGGTAAATGGTTTAAGGGTTTATATTTTAAGGGTTAATGGTTTAGGGTTGAGGGTTAAAGGTAGAGGGTGTTGGTTTGTTTTTTACACTATAACCAGGTTCATTTTCTAATCTACCTATGGGATTTCCAATTCCAATCAAGGGCAGCTTGAAGGACCTGGACCAATTGATGAGAACTTTAAAAAGCCTCCTACACTTTGGGCTCTGCAAGACCCAAGAGGGTGATCCCTTAATGTGTTTACAACCTCTGCACCAATATCATAAACAACATTAACATATAACAGATAATCCCATTGAATAGCTCAACACAATAGGATAATATTGAATAAATTTGGTTGTTCACTGACAATATCAACTATGTGGAGCATGAGATAACTACAACACAATCCATAGTAAAATATAGTCATTAATTTGCAATTTGTAGAAAGCTTTAGGAAAATAAAAAAAATTATTGAACTACAGAAATAAGTACAACTTAGATCAATGCCATATATCTATTGCAGGAGTCAAATTCATAAGCATCTAAAAGTTTATGACAGATTTAATACATAACATATAATTTATAAGATCTTTGACAATATTGCATTACAATTTCATCAATGCATTCTCACCCAATACTACTTATCAAATCCTTATACAAATCATATCCTCCTATAATCCCATTCAAACATTTTAATTAATTCCTTGACTTAAAGCTAAAATAAGGATTATACACACCACAACAGTGAGATGAATGAAACAACCCTTAGTCATCTTATTCAAAATTGGGATATGCATGTACAGTGGAGAGACATGAGTTTGAATTTATCATTTCAAGTCAAATGCTAGCACTGTTATACAACATTAAATCCCCATGAATTTAAAACTGATTATAGAATAATTCAGAACCTAAATTATATTTCTCTCTAAAACCATCGGACTTTACAATTTTCTCTGCAACTTCACCTATACTCGACCAAAAATTATCTAACTTGCTAACTTGTACTTCTGGCCTTGAAATCCTTCTTATAGAAAATGAAGGAGCAAACAAGCATTTGGCTAGAAAGTACACATGTCACCAGCTAGTTGGCACACCTGGTGATATTCCAAAAAATTGTTATAACAAATATCACCTTGAAGAATATTCTTGTTCATCATGTTAGCTGAGAAAAGTTGATGCAACAACAAAAAACCACAAGAAACCCGCATCAAGAATGCCATCAAAACAAAAATAGAAATCGTTGTAACTGCAACATCCAATTTACCACATGTTAGTAGTCCATTCCTTTTACTCTTCCTTAGTCAAATATTTAGTTACCCATTTTTGGTATTCTTCATCATTCAACTAGTCAAAATTAATCACCTCATTCACCTTGGCATTATAAGGTGTGTATTTTACCGCTACCTAGTTTGCATTTCTTTCAAAAGCTTCCAAAAATGACCAGGTACTAATGATTTTATCCATACAGCTCACCAACAAGTCATAATATGAGTCATCATAAATTAATTTAATTTGATCATTGATGATTTCACTTGCTTGATCTTGCCACTATTCGAGTGACCTAATTTTCCCCTGCTCATCAATTATATCTGGTAACAATGTGTTACCCCAATTATTAAAATTCTTCACCAAATCCCTGATCTTCCTACACAAATCATCTGGTAGGGTCTAAAAACCTTGCAATGATTTAACCAACACTTGAGTAGGCTTTAATGATTGGGGCCTATTATTTGTATCAAACCTTGAAGCCTTATACATGACATCCAAATCATTGGCCCTAGGGATCCAATTTTCAATCAATGGTATCACTACTTCCTGATCCCTATCAATATTCTTTATTGCATCTAATAGCAAAGAATATAAAGAATGTATAGATAGCAATTTACTATCAACCTTTTCATTTAAATGCCTCAAGACAGTAGTAACAATCTCCTTTTGCTTTGAAAGAGATCCCTCCTCACTTACATTCAATGATGTTTGCAATTCATCAATTCTTTGCAAAAGCTGCTTCTTTGTAGGATCAACAGAGCACTTTGTTTCTTCATCAATTTGTTCTAAAGGAGGGGCGAGAGAAAAAGTATGACTGGGATAACCTGGTGTGGAAACAATTGGAGAAGCAGGAGGAACTGACCTTGTTGTGGAAGGTAATATACTGGTTCTTGGAGCACTTGATGTCTCCCCAATCTATTTATACCTAAACCTTTCCACCTCAGTTTTCAACTCAACATTCCTCTATTGCATCTTGTTGTATTCCTCAATCAAAAGGTTATACTTCTCCATTAGGATCTTCTTTTCAACCTCCTCCCTTTCAGCAGTCTTTTGGGCCAATTTGGCCACATTCATAGTCAAATTAATGGCTTATGTCGTTGAGGTTTCTGAAGCTCTTTTTATTATTAATCCTCCTCTAAAATTTGGATTAATATCCATAAAATTTTGCATTCTTTCTTGAGGGGCTAATGCCCAAATTGCCAAAGCTTCATATTCCTCACTGAAGGTAGAATCTTGCAATGCTGCCTTGACTTCTTCTTCAAAGTCTTGCAAAGGATGATTTGAATTTAAAATAGAATTAAATGCTACAACATCTACAATGTCCCATTCATGCATAATCAACACACTAGCCTAACTCACGAGTCTTCTTCCCTCTTCAGGAGTGATGTTCTTAAATTCCTCCATTAATTTAGCTTTTACCTCATCATTATCCTAGTCTGACTTGTCAGGCCCTAGTTCTCTTCTCTTCTTACATTTCTCTTGATAATCTTCAAATTTCATCCTCCATACCAATTTTAAGAATACAATAGTTTTTACAAATGTATTGTCATCTAGAAACTCCTTACATGCTTCCATTCTTGCATCTTGTACACTTTTTCTTTTCATATCTAAATCAGATAGAACCAATTTAGCTGGCCTAGGAGGGGAAGGCATACCAACCTGCATGTCTTAATCAGTAACAATAATTCCATCCATCAAATCCTCCTGTGGTTGATAAATTCTTTGTATTTTAAGGCTTGGCTCGAATGGTGGTGATGAGGGACTGCATTTTGGTGATGATTCTAAATCAATGATTTTAATTTCCCCAGACACTTTGAATTTTTGACCTAGTTGTGAAGGAAACTTCATTATTTTATTTTCTTTTCTGTCCACTTCCTCTTCATCACTGCTATCATCCTTTTTCCTCTTGTAAATAGGCCACCTTTTTGTAGGTTGGTACGCTGGTCTTGTTTCAATTGGCCTGACACCTTATTCCTGTACACCCAAAATTAGTTCTAAATTTATCTTTTTGGTCCTCAATGTGCCAATAATTTCCTTGAAGTTCTCCATTAGAAAGTCAATCTTCTTATGGCATGGATTGAACTCCAACAATGGATCATACTTCAGATCCATCTTATGCACAATATCTAATAGATTATCATAAGCTATCCATTTCTCCTTGTTCAACTCCTTCCTATTTAGATAAAATTCATTTCTAATCAAATCCTTAGGAAAGTTGAACTCATGCACAAATTTTTCAACCTTTATTCTTTTTCTGAAAAGGACAAAGAAATCCTCAGGATCATGCTCCCGCTTTGGACTACACGTCAAATGGTAATCATCAAATAATTTCTTAAAATTCACCCAACCTCCTTTTGAAAAGGAAAAATCATACACCACTATATAATTAGGGAAAAATGTTCCCTTACCCCTTCCTGTGAGGTTGTCCTCATGGATACAACCTATTTTCCACATAACTTCTACAAACCCCACTCTTGGTGGCACATTGTATGGAAGTATATGGGGGGTTCCTTGAAAACCGTATACTCTTAGAATAGTGTTGACTGGGTATGGGATAATGTCACCCCAGTTATGGAAAACTTTCAATTCTGGCTTCCTCCCTTTTGGCCTGAGGAAATCATGCAATTTCTCAGGGATCCTAGGTGCATTCACCATCAGTCTAGCCCTCAATCTAGAAGCAAAGCAATTATCAAATTGCACATAACTAGTGCTTTCCTTATTGCAAGATAAATTTGTAGCCCATAATTTTATTGGCAATCTTTCTCCATCAATCGATTTCCTTAATTACATCTTTTCAGAAAAAAATTCAGCATTCTTGAATAAGAACATATGCATCAACATAGAATACCAGAAGAATTGAGTGTCAGTATCATTTTTCTACAACTTTGGAAACCTTTCATGTATCCTCTCAGCCAAGAAAGAAGTAAAGTCATATTTCACAAAGAATTTAGGGTGTTGTATTTGCACCCCCATGAACATGTATGCAATGGGCATCACTGCACTAGGACTGCAACCCAAAATCTAACACAATGAATAGAAAGTGGCCAAGAAATGATTTGCAAAACAGTTTAATCTAAAAGGTCCTGGTCACTGGGGCTGATATGAAATTGTGAACCTCCTGCCCTAGCTAGATGAGGTGGAAGCAACTTAGATCTAAAAAGAGACTTCAACTTTGCATATTCCTACTTCATTTCCTCAAGATTGATAGGAACCAAGTCTTCACTTAGTTCACTCAAGTCAAAAATATGTTGGACCTCTTCTCTATTAACGCTCAATAGAACCTTTCTGTCATTATCCCTAATTACCTATGTGACAGGGTTATATCTTGCAGCCATTGCCCTAAGTAAGTCTATGTCAGGGAACAAATTTGGCACCACCAGCTTTCCCAAATCATACATCCAGCCATTTGAAAAGGGGTGAGGAAAATTCCTCTGTCCATACCATAATGTGAACATTTCCAAGCCTATGAGAGGAACCCTAGCTTCGACAATGTTAGAGCAATTATATACTTACCCTTCCCCCAGGACTTTCCCTCACATTAGAACTAATCCCTTCTTCCTATCATTCGTTGAGCAGGGAAATTGATCCAGGAAATCATTGTACAGGTTTCTTTTTAAATAGTCAACTTGGCCATAATGTTGCTTTGGCAGTGCCATCTTGGACAAACTAGGGTCTTTTTATAATTTCACACTTCAAATAGCTAGGACTAAGTAGAGATAGGAAATTACAGAACAAAACACTACAATTTCTCACAACTATAATTAAACTATAGCCCTAACACGTTTATCAACAAGATCAATGACAAGCACAACAAATATTTTCCCAAATTCAAGTGCAAAATGACCGGGAAGCACAAAAATTAACTCACAAATTTGTTTACAGAAGTCCCAAATTTTGGCTGTAGAGATTCACAACTTCACTTTTGGCTCTGAAACTGCTCCGCAAAATACTTGAATGCTTTGTGATATAAATAAAATAGGAGAATTAATTTTATCTTGATCAAATCATGCTTGTAAATGTCTCATTCGCCATTAAAGCTCAGTCATGCACTGCATGAATGACTCCAACCATATTTGATGTAGATTTAAATTTTAACCGTCAATGTGGCAGTCACCGTGATATCGCAATCAGTAAAGATCTTGCAACTTTGGATCACGTGATGGTGGGAAACTATAGATCTTGAGCATTTGTGATCTTGTTCCTTCAACACAATCACCAGCCCTATTATTAACTTTTGAGCAGCTTTTTCATCAATATTATAACATATCTGTTGATTTAAAACATGTGCACCTCAAGAACACTTTAGTAACTCACCTTTTAATGTATTAAGGCTGGATTAATTTACCACAATATTTCCTTCATTCCTTTGGCTTCATCAGATGAGACAAGTGATCTTAGCCATTCCCTGCCATCCCTCGATGACCCCACCAATTGATCGCGATATCACGGGTGAGCACCAAATGTACTAGGCCCTCTCCCCTAATAAATGTTTTTATTTTGTAGAGGGACACGTTTGCATGGCTGTAGATCAATCGTCGTGTGATCTCAGTCGTTCCCTACCATCTTGTGATGACCCCACTAGTTGATCACAATATCATGGGTGAGCACCACGTGTGTCATTTGGTGAAGCTGAAGGAATGATGAATACTTTGATGCATCTTTAATACATTATGCCATGGGTTACTAAAGTAGTTATAAGATGCACATGTTTTAAATCAACATAAATGTTATAATCCCAGTCTAAAAGGTGCTTGATGGTTAATAACAAGGCTGGGGACTATGTTGAATAAACAAGATTGCTGATGGTTGAGATCTATGTTTGCCTACCATCGCGTGATCAAAAGTTTTGAGTTCTTTATTGATTGCTATATCACGGGTGGGTGCCACGTGGATCTACTTGGCAACAAGTAGTATGGTGGGGCAATGGCTACCTAGCCTACAAAAAGGCATGGGCATCCGCATGGCTTATGCCTACCACAATTTTGTTAATGGTTGTCAGTGTCAGTTAATGTACATTTCATTAATTAGTATGTTCAATATAATATTTTTCTTTAAAAAAATATTCTCTACTTTTAAAAACTTTTAAAAACTGTTGTATATTTAAATTCTTAAAAATATAGAATAAATTTTTGTTCTTTAAAATTTTTTTTGTTTTACTTTGAATTATTTTAAATATAATTAATAAAATAATTTTGAACTAACTATTTCACATTTTTTTATCGACATTTAATAAATAACATAAAATAAAAATATCAATTTTTAAAATATGATTGATAAAATAATTGACACACTAAAAATTGATATATACATATAATAAAATAAATATAATAATATATCAAGTTTTAAAATATATGTAATAAAATAATTTTTAAAGGATAAAAATGTTTCATACTTAATATATAAAATAAAATAAATATATGAATTTTTAAAATACAATTAATAAAATAATTGTGAAATGGTCTCAGTGTTAGTTTACGATTAAGTTTAGGGTTAGAGTTAGAGTGAGAATTATTATTGAGATTGAAGCATAACCCTAATCTAACCTTAACCTTAAACCTAATTGAACCCTAACCCTATTTGTAATTGAACTTTAACTATAACCCCAACCCTAACCCTATCATTGAACCCAAGCTTTATTCTAGAACCCCAACTCTAATTAAATGGTAAACCTAACCTAACCTTAACCCTAATGTTAATCCGAACCCTAAGTATATCTATAATTATAATCCTAACCCTTCTCATTCTAACCCTAATTATAATCTTAATTATAATTCTAACCCTAACCATAATTCTAACGCTATTCATAATCCTTAGGTTAACACTAAGCATAGTTGGGTATGTGCAAGATCATCATGGAACAAATGTGGCAAAAAATTCAGAAAATTTAGTGTTAGGTAACTTGACGTAAAAATTTGAATAAGTTATCTATATTATTTCAAAAATATGTAAGAATAGAAACTATAGAAAATTGAATGTAGTTTCTAAACTACTAGGTTTATTTAGAAATAAATAAAATCTATTTTGTGAAAATTTGAAATTTCAATGCAATAGTACTTAAATTTCAGGGAAAAAATAAGTAGGTGTTTGTCTGACCACCCTAACCATAATAAAATGATAATATTTTTTAATAAGATTTTATATATAAGTAGAGGACTCATGTCGAGATGTGATACATATTCTTTTGTAATTTTTTTCGACGTAAATAATTAATTATGATTTTTTTTTACAACTTTAAAAATATAAAATTTGTATGTCCACTCACCTTAACTTGGTCAAAACTTCATGATTTTTTTAATCCTATATAGTATGTGAAGCATAGAATGTGATGCATTTTTGATTCAAAAATGTGATAATTGTCTGAAGTTATGATGTTTTTTCAATCAAATTTACTGATCAAGACTTTACTATAATTTAATTGAAATGAATAATAATTATTTATTAAATTAAAATTAAAACATAATTTATATTGGTGGAAAGTTGGATAATCTCCTCTAAAAACCCTTCTTTTGTTTCATCAATTTTAAGGTTAAAAATCACATGCCTACATACCCTAAAATACCTATATTATTGCTAATTTTTACCTACTGCGATCCCAGACATACCCAAGCCTTAAGACAACTTTAACTCTAATTATAACCCTAATCAAACTTCACCTTAACCTTAACCCTAACCTTGAGCTTAATTAAACCCCAACCTTAACCTTAAGCCTGAGCTTAATTAAATCAAGATCCTAGCTCTAATCCCAAACTCATATATGTGAGATAATTATAATTTAGCAAAACCCTAACCATAATTGAATCATAACCCTAATTGAAATATAATCCTACCTTTAATTGAACCCTAACCCTAATTGAATCATAATTTTAACCCTAAGCCTAATTGAACCCTATTTTAACTCTAAGACTAATTAAAAACTATTTCTAACCCTAACCCTAAGCCCATCTAAATCCTAGCCCTAATTGAAGCCTAACCCCAATTGAATCATATTTAAACCCTAACCCTTAATGAGCACTAACCCTAATTAAACCCTAACATAATTGGAACCATAATTCTAACCCTAATTTAATACTCAACACTAACCCTAATCCTAATGAATATATTATTAGGGTTATATTTATTAATTTTAATATTAGTTTATAAATTGAATTAATAATTATAACATTTTTAAAATAAAATTAAGTATTTCCAATCTAAAATTTTAATATTTGACATTACAAATAAAATTAAACTAAATTTAATTTTAAAATCCATAAAATATTTATTATCTATTTAGTTTTACTAATTATCTAATACAATTAAATTAAATTAAATTAAATATTCATTTTATATTAATTAGAATTTTAGAATAAATTAAGAAATAAGATCTATATAAAATCAACTTTTCTATTTTTTTCTTTGTGTCCAAATCATTTCATTTTCTAAAACTATACTAAATTCTAGATATCATAATTAAACACAAAACTTTATTCTATTCTAATCCTAACCCTAGTTCCCTATTTGGACTCTAACCCTTACCCTAATTGAACACTAAATCTAATTGTAATTGACCACTAAGCATAATTGAATTCTACCCATAACCCTAACGTAACTCTAACTAAACCCTAAACCTAACTCTAATCAAACCCTAAACCAAACATGCTTGATTCATAATCCCAACCCTAACCCAGACCCTAATTGAACTTTAAAACTAACCTTAAGTATTAACCCTAATTGAACATTTATTGAACACTAGTCCTAATTGTAAGGAAACTATGCAGCCATGTAATGACAATTTCCACATAACCCAAATCTGAAACATGCAAGTAAAATACTCAACATCAACATGCAAGAGAATAGACAACATACCCATCAAAGATGACACAAGATATACCCTGGGAAAACCCTCAAGAGGGAAAAACCCAGCCTCCAAAAGCATCCACACTCCATGTATTATTCAGCAATGAAAAACCCATTACAATACATCCGCAGAGACTCCATGAACACTTCTGAAGCACAAGCTATCCATGCATTCCATGTGACCAAGCATGAATCCACACATCCCATGCCATGCTTCAAACCCTCACACATGCACAAGCTCAACCTGCTAACCTGCAGCAACCTGTCAAACCCTTGACCAACTTTTTGATCCAACCCTAAACAACTACCCTTGTGGTTGCTTTTATAGAAACAAGCTCCCACAAAACCACCAAGTGGTATTACATAAACCATGTGCCCAAAAATACTACATCATGTGACCCCACATTTAATATTGGGTACTTTATTATTTTATTATTCACCCAATATTAAATAATTACATTTTACAATTAAGTCCCAATGTTACATACAACAAAGTGGCCCCAACATTATAACTCCTTGTGATGCACGTTCACCTAGAAACCCCTAGGTGCACCACACACATAATAAAATAAATAAATAAATAAAATATTATAAACATTATGCAAGGTGTACAACACCCAATCCTAACAATCTCCCACTTGTTGTATACATTGCATAAGGGGGTAACAAATAAACTCCATAGGCAAGATGTACCATCCTAGAATCCAAGTGCTCCATGTGCTCCATCAAGATACCTATAACAAGAACCAAGGTGACCACCATCTCATCCATGAATGCTCCCATCCTCCACCATGCCAACTGCACTAAGATATGAACACATCCAAAGAGATGTCACACTAACTGTCACAAAGAAGCATAAACCTGCCTCAACTGATATCTCAAAACACAAACACTGAATCCAATATGCACCAGTAGCTGTCAAGAATAAATCACCATAGCTGAAATGACACCCACAACAAGTGCCAACACATCCAACTATCCATACCTCCAAGGTATACATAACATAGTAAACTTATGCCAACAACATATCCACCCATAAACCACAATAACAAACTCCATGTGCAAACCTGTCAAAGCATGACATACACATCCAAGAGCTCCCACTGCATGGGCAATGTCAAGATGAATGCAAACCTGGAATGAGCGCATTCAACGCGTCGCTTCGTTAACATCCCAAAAAAGGCACCATCACAAAGGCATACCAAGTCTACTACCAGCATCTCATAGAAGTAAACATGTAGTACCAAGGAACATCCACAATGATAAGCAAAACCTGCAAACCAAACACCTGTAGCATGTCCTCCTACACACACACCTCTAAATGCCAACTGTGTCAAGTATGATCTCCTCCATAATACCCCATAACAAAATCCATAACAACATCCATCCATCCAATCACCAAGATCAAAGATAACATATGTAACTAACATGGATGTAAGCATCTCAAAACAAGAAGATCAAACTCAAAGTAACCATTCCTAAACCAAGGAAATCAGCCCAATAAACCATCTCCTAAACTCAACATGTACAAGGAGATAAACATGCCAACACTCCTCAAATGAACCCTCCAGAAACCAAATATCCATGGCTCAAGATCCATATCCATGAGAAGAAAAAACCATAAACATAATGCACCTGAAAGAATAATGGGCAATACCTCTCAAGTGAACCGCTGAGTAGACCAAGAGTGGGGAATGAGAATGCTCCTCCAGGATATCCAAGTCATCATGACTAAACCAAGAACACTCTCCTCATTGGTCCATGTTGAAATCATGTCCAACCAAAGGTGTAGGCTCCCTCGGACTTCCTGTTGAAACCTCATCAAGAGTAACCATCTCAAGCAAATGTCTCTAATCACAAGAGAACACCAAGCCTCACCTATGTCTCCAAGTATCCATGAGCACCTGTAACCGATCAATCCATGCTAAAGAACCAAGCAAATGATCAATGTACTCAATACAAAGAGAACCAACCAAGATCAAAATCATAGCTCCAACTGCAGAATCAGGAACATAAACATGACACCATGATCTCACATCCTCTCAAAAGAAGATCACATGAATAAATCATCATAACATGCACCATGCCACAACTCTAAACTAGTAATCAAGAGTATACCATGACATAATAACAAAACCATTCTACAACCAAGGATCACCTGTCAAAAACCAACAAGTCATAAATAATACCTCAACATCTCCAACACCTAATGTCAAAGAACTCTCACTGTAGCACACAGAATCCAAGAGCTCCTCCATGACACCAAAGATCATCTGCTGAAGACAACCATCCATAATCAACAATGGATCCACATCATTGCCAAATGCTCCCACTGAACCGTGATACCGAGCAATCCCATGGCACCATGATGCACAAAACCAACACTGTCATAAGCTCACACAAAACCTGTGAATCCAAGCTCTCAATGACAACATGATAACCATCCTCTAAAGCAAGAAGATACACTGCCAAACCATCATATCCATCACCGCCAAACCATCACTGTCACAAGATCCCACTGAACTGTGTAACCAAGCTATCCATGACATCGTGATACCAATCTCCTAAACCAAGAAGATACATGGCCACAACCATAATCAGGAACCAATCCAATACCACCATTCAATGCACCTGCATAAAACCATCATAACATGCCAAAGTATCTAATGCACAAGAAATATCCATGACATCATGATCACCACCAAATATACCAAAAAATCAACCCAACCATGTCCACATATCTGCATAATCATAGTCAACTACATAGGTCTCATATCATGACTGTACCTGGTAATACCATCTCATCTCCTCAACATGAAAACCAAAACAAAAAACCAAGTGACTAAACCAAGCCACCAAAACTGATCATGCATCAACAATGAAATATCAATGGGCAAAGACAACCCATATCCAAGTCATAGGTGCAACAAGTAAGTATAGACCGCCTACAACATTGCACAACTTGTAGATACAAAAATGAAACATACATGCTGATAACCATGTCAAAAATATAATAATCTAAGATTTACAACTGAGCATACAATGAATCCATCATCAAATATCCCAAATCCAACAATCCATAAGCTCATTATATCACCATAGTCAAAGAGACCCATAACCAGCTCAAATAAAGAAAATAGAAAATAAACCATGCCAAAATATCTTCAAACCTGATCCACTACGTAGTGATCTGAACAAGCTTTCCGTTGACTATTCGAAGTCCTAAATCCGACTCCGTATGCACTCGATATGCCCTCTCAAAGCTTAAAATAAACATCTGACTTCAACCAAGAAAAAAAATATCAAAACTAAAAAATAATGGAACAAAACCTATACCACTGCGTAGTGCTCGGAACCAGCTTTCCAACGACTATAAGAAGTTGAAAATCTGACACTCTGGGCAAAAGTTATATGCGTTTGAAAAAAACTGTTGTAAATCAACCTTCAGGTGGCTCTCCGGTGGCGCACCGGTGGTGGGTGGGCAGCGGATTCCAAAACATATTTAAATTTAATTTAATTTTTCATTTTAAAAATTTTCCTCCCCCTCTACGTAGTACGAACTCGATGCATGAATTAAATCCGGCTTTGAAAACTTTGAAGTCCGACATTTTAAGCTTTATGGGCGAAGTTTTAAATGAATGGCGGAATTTTATTAAATTTTTTTAAAAAATTATAAATGTTTTAACCCCACATGGTAGGGGTGGCGGGCACCTCCCGCCGGCCGGGGCCAGTGCTGCCGGTGGCTAGGATTGCCGGCTGGTGGCTGTCGGCTGTAGCCGACAGCACTAGCAGCGGCAGTACCTGCTACTAGCAGGCTGCCGGGTATGGCGCAGGGGCGGGGGTCTGCGGACCCCCAAACCTTTTTCAAATTTTTTTTTTGATTTT
>VDFB02281492.1:413511974-413547300 GCA_007258455.2 Sequoia sempervirens
ACATCTTTTTTCTCCAACTTTGTTCACTTCTCCTTTGGAACATGTGCATATGCCTTGTAAATAAAAATTCTAAGATGTCTTAGTGAAGGCTTGTGACCCAACCATGCATCTATAGGAATCTAATCAACAAGAGCTGATGTAGGAGATTTGTTAATCAAGTAACAAGTAGTGGCAATAGCTTCAGCCCAAAACCTTTGTTCTAGATCAACACCACTCAACATACTCCTAACCTTGACCATTAGTGTCCTATTCATTTTGCAACTCCATTCTGCTATGGGAAATATAGAGTTGTCTTTTTTCTATGAATACCACAATCTTTATAGAATCTATCAAAATCATTAAAGAAAAATTTATCACCATTATAAGTCCTCAAACATTTTATTTTATTTCCAGTCTAAAACTCAACCATTGCTTTAAATTCTTTAAATCGACTTGAAACTTCATATTTACTCTTTAGAAAGTATACCCATGTCCTCCTATTGTAATCATCAATAAATAAAACATAATATGTGGATTTACCAATTGAAGGAACATCTATAGGACCAAACACGTCATAATGAATAAGATCCAATGCACCACAAGATTTATGAGAACTCGAGTAAAACTAAACATGATTTTTTTCCATAAATTCAATGCTCATGGAAATCAAATTCAAGATTACAATCAGACAACCCTTCAACAAGGTTTATATTTTTCACGGTCCTTAGACCCTTTTCTCAATGTGGCCAAGTCTTTGGTGTCATAACATAGTTTTCTCTATAGGTAAATTTGATTCAAAAGAAAGAGTACCCTTGGGTACGCAAAATCCATGACCATCTATTGAATATGAAACCCTCACCTCTTCCATGGACTTCCTTTTCACAAAGTACTATTGCACTTAACACTGGTGCATGCATCAAGCTTATACAATGTGTCATATCTAACACCTCTAGCAATCACCATATCACCTATAACCATCTTGCATCATGCAATAGAAAATACTACCTACACACCTACATTTATTAGTTTTCTCACGAATAACAAATTTCATGCTAATCTAGGGATGTGTAAAATTCCATTAATCCTTTATATTCTACCATCAAGAAACTTGATTTTAACTTTACCACAGCCAAGAATATTTAAATAAGAATCATCACCCAAGTACACATTACCTCCATCAAATTCTTCATATTCAGAAAAACAATCTCTATTAAAGGTCATATGGAAATACGCACCTAAGTCAATTAGTTTCATGCATCATTACATGCACAAGTTGTCAAAGCTACAATGAATGCATCACCATCTTCCTTCTCGAACTTAGAATCATAATCGAATCTCTTTTTTTCTTTACTTTTCTTCTTTGCATTCTTTACGAATATGTCTAGGCTTACCGTAGTTCCAACAAACAACTTTGGAATTTTCAAGAGATTTGGATCTCTCCTTGGACTTGGATTTATCACGCTTCTCATTCTTCTTTCCTTTTTCCTTAGGTCTTCCATGAACATTTAAGGCCTCCTTGGCACTAATGGATACCTTCCTCCTCAACTCTACAGAAAGAAAAGAAACTACCAAATCTTTAGTCTTCAATATAAAAAAAGTAATCCCAATATCCATAACAATATAATCCCATGAATCAAACAAAAAACAAAGCAAGATCTAACATTTCTCCTCCTCATCCATTTTGACACCATCTTATGCCAATTGAGCCGCTAGTCCAACATATTGAATTCTTCTAGGTGGTCTATAATTCTTCCACACTCTTCCATTCTAAAGGAATATAATTTCTTCCTCAAGAGAATCTTGTTCACTAAATATTTGGCTTGATACATCTCACCAAGCTTCTTCCATAGTTTTTGTGCAGAGGTCTCTTCATGGACATTGATTAAAATAGAGTCTACCAAACACAATGTAATTAGACCCTTGGCTTTACAATCCATAACATAACTTTCAATATCCAAAGTATGATTTTTAGGCCTTAAAACCTTCTCATCAACAGCATCCCATAGATCTTGATCTATCAACAGATCCTCCATCTTTAGCTTTTGCATTTCAAAATTATTTCCAGAAAATTTATTCACCTTAATTCTCCCTGATGAACTTGTCATATAAAAATTCTTGCAACAAGATCATAAAGTATCTTTTGCACAATCTCCCACTCAAATCTGGATTAGTTCAAAAAACCCAAAACTAAAACCAAAGGTGATCAAGCTTTGATACCACTTGTAAGGAAGAAAAGGTAGCGGAACAACTTCCTATGCTAATCTTGAGAGGAGGATAATGCAAAAATTTAAAAATCTTTATTAATTACAAAAACTTAAATAGAAAACACAAATATCTTGCATACCATAACACAGTGACTTACATGGGGAAAACCCTTTCGAAAAAAATCACCACATTCCAAAAGTTGCCCAATATATTATTTAAAAATCACAAAGATTACAATATACTTGCAGAGCAAGCTTCTTGCAGTAGTATCACCAACCAGAGATTCAAAGGCAACATGACCATTATCAAACTCTTAGACCACATCACTATACACAGTCGTAATACAATGCCTTCATAAAATAGGGTTTCCTTTTAGGGAAAGTCAAGCTAACAAAATTTTGACTATTAGATCTGAGACCTGATGATGAATGGTCCATCTTTACAATATTAAAATATAAATAAAACTTTCCTTTCGAGGGTGTTTCCCTCAAGCCCCTATCGAGGCATGTAGCCCCCAAACCCCCCATCGAGGAGATGATCCCCCAAGACCCCTTGGGGGGTCCTCCCTGTGCCCCCTCTACTAACGTATCAATAGTACCTTATGTAATTTCAAGGTTGATATACATTTTCCCAACAACAAAGGTTATGGAGACCAATCCTTTGATAGACTAGGATCTTTTAGAATCTTCTCAAGCTACACCTTCTGGTGCCTATAGACATCACAACTAACTTGCGCATGAGCATAAGTGTTGTCGACAAGGCTTGGCCCAAGAGTGTGAGGCCTCGCAAAAGACTAAGGGGGACACTCATGTTCCTACTTCTACTCCTATCTCTACCTCTCTCTTTTTTTTTTCTTTGCTTTTTATTTCGTCTCTACTCCTATCTCTATCTCTAATCCTATTTTTGTCTCTATTTATGTTTCATAGCTATCACTATTCAAAAAGGTAATTTTCATCCACTCAATAAACTTTCCATATTTTTGACTATTCTAGAGGAATCTGGGATAATTTCTCTAATATTTTCAATCTCAAATGGGTGATTAGGTGTTCCTTCAAAGATCATTTTGAGTTGTGGATTTTCCTTCTTGTACTGAAAATTATCTAAGAAGGAACCTAGCTCTAATTATCATTGTATGGAAGATATGGATAGAAATAAATAACATAATATTCAATAGAAAGGAAAGGTTTTAGACCAATTATGAAGGGAATCTTTCACTACCTTCTCTTGAATTTATACAATCCTAAAGATGAATAGATCCATAGAGAAAATTCTTGGGGAGCTGTCTATTTTAATAAATTCACTAGATGTTAGAAAGCAATATGATTCTACCTTGTATTATAAGGCTAGGAAAACAAGGATTACAAGCCCAATATCCCCCCTTCTAATGGTTAGACCAAGTTAAATTTTGATGGGACTACTAAAAATTATCCTAGCTCCTTTGATGTGTATGTTCTTCTTAGAGACCACATGGTAAATTTGCTTATTTTTTGGAATTTTCTTCACCATAAATATTTCTATCATTAAAGAAGAAGGCATAGTAGTAGGTCTAAAATTGGGGTCATCATCAAGTTCATAATTGAATTGTCAAAGGAGTTTCTAGTGTGACAATCATTAGTATGGAAGGTCGAAACATTTTCAATTAACATCTCTAATTTATTCCTTTTGAAGCTAAGTCCTTGCTTTTCATGTTTGAAATCCATATTTAACAAAGTAAGGAATAAATCCATTGATTAGGTGGCTCATCTTAGCCTCAAGGAGGGCTTTAATTTCTTTGTTTGTCTTTGGAATAAGAAGAAACTTTTTTGGAATTTCTCACAAATCATAATATCTATCTTTTCTAGATTCCAAGGAAATCCAAAATGTAGAAGAAGACTCTTAGATGATTATGTGGATATTTTAAATGTTATTAATATTAATTTTGGCCACATTGAAGATGTTTGGGAGAGTATTGACATCCTTATCTAGGAGGTGAGAGGGTTGTCCCAACAAGTTCATTCATAGAGGCACTTATAATAAAAATATTACACAACCCCATGATGTTACAAATGATGATGTTTAAAAAATATCTAATTGATAGATACTCTAAATTCTCTTTTTTTTATATATTCCAAAATTTATGCCTTTTTAATGAGTTGAAATAAAAAACTAGTTTTATTAATAAAATTTAAAAATTATAAGATTTTTGGCCTATATAAAAGGTCATGTCACTAACATGACCAAAAATCGCAATCCTTTTTTTATTCTTTTCCCTTATTATATGTCATATCATGAAAATTTGAGTATGGGATTACATTTAAAAATTAAGGAAGAATACAACCAAGATGGACGTTACAATTACAAGGGACTCCTCAAAATCATAACTCTTTCCTACACTTTTCCTTCAAATCTTTCACCTTACTTCTTTTCATTCCTCAAAGGTTGGTAGATGAATATTTAATATAATCTTGTTCTACCAAATTTACTCCCACAAGCTCAAGTATGGCACCATTTTGGAATGTAAATCTAGTATAGATCAGGAACCCTATTTTCTTTCCTTAACCATAAATAAATTTCTATATTACCAAAGTGTAACTTTGATTTGCTATTGTTTCAATATTAAATGTAATGCATTTATAAGTTTTATCGATTATATATATATAACCAAGTGTAACCTTAATGTACTATTGTTTCAATATTGAGTGTAATGCTTTTATGAGTTTTATAGATTATTTATTTATATGCACGCACATACATCCACATTTATGATTGCATACATAAAAGTATAAAAAATTAATTGTAATATATTAAATTTCATATCTATTAAATGATTATTACTTAAATTTAAATTGTTAAATATTATAATAATCATGAGAAGTATTATAAAGATATATTATTTTCATTATAATATTTTAAATTGTTAAATATTATAATAATCATGAAAAGTATTATAAAGATATATTATTTTCATTATAATATGTTAATGATTTTAAAAAAAAAAAAAAATGGTTAAAGAGGACCTTACCACATTTTACAGGAAATAAATTGTGAGTGAATACTTGTGGCCACATAACAGGAACAATTTGGATGAGAGGGAGCTTCAGGTGCTAAAATATTTCATAAAGAAACATAATATGTCCAAGCCTTAGAAAGAAAAACTAGTAGATAAGAGAAGAAATACTAAAAAACCTATGGATTTTGTGTCAATTGTGAAGGATCTTAGTCCTAAGGATGAAGTTGTACTTGGTATAGGGGTGATCCCACAATACTGGTTTATAATTTTTGGACAAACTAGACATTGAAATATTTTTTTCTAACTAAATCTTCACTTTTGGGCACCTATAGCGGCTAAACCGTGAAGAATTTGAAGATGATGCAAACTAGTGATTTTTCACATTTTGTCTGTAGATTCTAAATATATTTTTTTCAAAAATTTGGAATCAGTTGCTTCTTTTCCATCTCCTTCAAAAACTAGTTTTTATAAACAACATTTTTAAGGAGTGATGCTCACCATATAATGCATAACTTTTTTTCCATGAAGGATAAAATTCTAATTTTTCAAATTTAGATTTTTTAACTATGATATCTAGTGCTTCAATTGGTTAGATAGTTTTTTATTGAATAGTTTTTCCTTAATCAAGTTTTGAAGTCAAACCAATTACAATTTAGACATAGTGCGACTTATAACGCAACTTTTTTGTATGCATCAAAATTCAAAAAAAAATTGTTGGATCAAGGACTTCAATATTTGGTGCACTCATATTTTTCAAAAAAAAATTGATAATCTACTATTTTTCCACATGTGCAGAACAAAGAGCTTGATTTTCGGCGAAAAACCTATGTTTAATAAAACTAAAAAACAAATACATAATTAAACCAAAACATATTAAAATTATATTTGTTGGATAGCTCGTTCTAAGGACTGCCATCACCCAGTTGGGTCTATGAAGTCTCCTCCATTTTCATCCTCAACCCAAGCTTTGAAACACAAAATTATGGACTTTTTTGGTGCCTAAGAGTGAGAAGGTGGGAAAAGGGGGTTTCAGGAAAACTAGGGTCCATTCAAACCCCCTTTCAAAAAATGTTTTCATTGTGTTTTTTTGCTAGAATGGTGAGATCTTTCATTTAATTGGTTCACTTGAACCATGGTTCATTCGAACCCTCTTTTGGTTCACTCGAACTAAAGGGTTCATTCAAACCACAAAAACCAATTTTTTTTGCATGGGGTCATTTTTGCAACTTTTTCTTCCTCACTCATATTGTTAACCACTTTTGTGGGTTTACCCATGGGCACTTATGATAGATACTTCTATGAAAATGATAGTAATGTTCAAAAAGTATTGTTGGGAATTATCCGATTATTATTTTTTGATCTCCTTTTTGTTTGTCCTTGATACTTTCTAGGTTTGACTATTTTGTAATCAATTTTTGATTGATTATGATTTTGCACCTTGGTTAGGTTGTTCCAATGGTGGGTGGTGTGTGCACCACATATTATATTTGAGTTTTGTACATTTGATCCTATGTCTCTAATATATATATGTACATAATGTAATAGATTCAACGAGAATGTAATTTTTTTTAATTCTTTAAATGATGTACATCTTTATTAATCTTTGTTTCAAGGGTAATTACAGTGATGAATATTTTAAATTATTTATTAAGTAATCAAAATTATTTATTATTTTATTTTCTTATTGTTGACAATTGAAAAATTATCAAAACTTAATTTATCTTAATTACTATTAGATTAAGAAGATATTAATAATATATTTCACAATACAATAAAAAATGACAAATGTATCAAGCATTTATTATCAATGCTATTTTGATGTGATTCATATGAAGTCACATCTCTATTTAAATATATATTTATTACATGGAGAGGCATAAGGAACAAGGAGTGGAGAGTAATGTCGTGAGTGTGCTAACAAAAAGTAAAAGACAATCAACATATATTTTTAAAAAATAAAAGTATAAAATAGTTCTTATGTAAATAAAATAAAATAAAATAACTCCTTTAAGTAAGGGAAAATAGTTCTTCAAATAAAAATAAAGTAAACAATGTAAATAAATTAAAATAATTTTTAAATAGTTCTAAGATAAAATTAAATAACTCTTAAATAAATATAATAAGAGTTATTAGATAGATATATTTCAAATATCTTCACTAATTATTAAGATTTAAAAAAAAAAAAAAAATTGATATAAACTTACATATTTTGTGAACATCCTTACCTTACATAAAAATTAATTTTTTTTAAATTAAAATTACAAAAAATTAAGTTTTAAAATATAATATACAACTATACATAATATTCACTATACCTTTCAAAATTAAAATTACGAATTCATATGGGACATGTTATTATTAATACAAAGAGACATCCTAAAATGGCAGTAAGGGGTAGAGTGTAATGATGTGAGTGTGTTAACAAAACCTCTTACATTTTATCTTAAATTTGACATCCATTTACATGTCGAATTATTAATATTTAATAATAAATATAATGTTTTCAGAATAAGAAATGCATAAAATTTGTGTCTCCATGTATATAGTAAATAATATAATTATAAAGTTAAATAAAATAACATTAAAGTAAAAAAAAGAAGATCCTAATTGATATCTCTTGGCATTTTTTAAACAAATGTATTTAACATATCTATACTAGTTAGATACCATGCATGGTTGACATATATTTTCCATTGCATCGTCTATTTGATTCCCAACATAGAGGAGAGGACTCAATAGTTGAGTACCCTAACTTCGTGTCTCTCAAAATCTTACATGGCAATTTCAAATCACTATCAACTTTTTATAGTAGCTTAATTGGAAAGTTCCACACTTATAATTAAGGTTTTAGGTTCACGTCATCAAATATGATGCCCCATCAACCAGTGATAATTTTAAGAAACCATCCTTGAAAAAAGATATAAAATCCTGATGAATCTTTCATTTTTTTGTAAAACAAGATTTTCTATTGACAAATCTTTCCTTTTAAGAAAAAAAAAAAGAGATTAATTTTGTTGGCAATTTTTTTAAAACAAGGAAATTGTAGAAAATATTGGCAAATATTGTTGAAAAATAGACAAATGAATTAATTACTATGGTGAATCCTTCCTTTAAAAAAAATTAAATTCCTATGGAAATGTAAAGGCATGAGGGTGGAAATGTTTGACTAGTTTAAGGTGTAGTGCTCATTTCTATAATTCCTTAATTCCATAATATTTTATATCAATTTGTCACAACAATTAATTTTATTCATAATCTTATGGTTTGAGTTCTATTTCGTAGGCCAAAATGTATCCATAGAGCTTCGATGCCCATGGGGCCCAAATGCAATTCTAGGCCCCGTGGACATTGGAGATTTGCGGGTACATTTTGGCCCATGGAATATAACCCCATGTATTAGATTACAAATCTTTAATGATCCAAATACAATTTCGGGCTCGATGGATATTGTAGCTCTATTGGTACATTTTAAACCATGGAATACAACCCTAACCATTATGTTATATATAAAAACAATGGTGTAGTTAAAAATTAGTGATACGACCTTGAAGTAACCAATAATTGTATATTATTATTGGTGAATCAATTTCATTTTATACTATAAATAATAAAGTTTAGACAAATATATATAATTTGTTATCGAATATTGTGGGGAATTTTTTTATTTTATAAGTTTAACAAAAAAAAATGTTTTGGTGATTTAATCAAAAGACTAGAATAAAATTTTGTGAAAATATGGTCGCCTTAAAACTTGTACTATTAACCAAAATTTGAATCCCCAATTGGCAAATATTAGCCACTAAAAAATCAATGCCATTATCCTAACATGCTTTTTATTGAGGTCCAAAATGATTCAAAAAAGTTAGACCAATAGTTGTACACTAAGTCATGTTTAATTGATGTGTTGATGTGACATCACATGATTTGTAAGAAATACATTCCATTCAATTATAAATGTAGATGGTGACCACTCACAACTTTAAAATTACAACTACTAATATTATATAATTAAAAATATTGAACATTAAATCAAGAAATACTATCACAAATATTTATACGTACTCTCTGCCATGATACTTATCCTTTTAACTCTTCTATCACTCATTCTCCCCATGTGTGGTCCTTTAGTTTTTCTCCTGGTTTGAATATTTTGGTTGGTGGGGGCAAGAGCGGGACCCAGCTTCTAAGTGGGTTTCGGTTATACTGAAAGATGGAACAGTGCATGGGATCTGTATTGCCTTAAAAAGGGAGTTTTGACCTTATACGCCACCTTTTGTCAATACTAAAAATATTTCGTGGATGAACTTGGGTCTAATAAATCTACATGCACTGCAACTGCAAACTTTAAGCAGCTTAACTACTCAGACATTGGAAATCGCTACATTAATATTGTTGCATTAAATCTTTAGGGTGGATCAAACAATTATTGACCAAACAATTATTGACCTAGAAAGAAAATAAATTGATCTAATGCCAACCTTGACAAGGTCCGCGAGCATTCAAAAAGACTGCACGAGAAAAAACATGGATTACGGATGATTATCTTTTAATGCTTGGAATGTTATCAAGGCATAAAGTACCTATTTAATATCAAAATGTTTACAATTAGGCTAGTATAAAAATCTTAAAGTAGATCTTTCTAAAAACGCAATCCGCTCCCCCGCTTTCCTAATACTCATTTCTGCTGTTCGTGTACTAACGGAATTGGAGCCCGAACCGCCCAGACACGTATTTTTCAACCAAGTTGCGAAAGCATCAGCGGAGTGGGGCCCGCGAGGTCGTATTGATGGTGTGGACATCACAGAGTAAACTCCGTTAACAACCTACCATTATTGCCACCACTATCTTCTTAGTAGTTTTGTACTTACCGAGTTTCAATTTGTCTATTGTGGATAATATCTTTCTTTAAAGTTCTGTCTTGGCTTTAATGCATCTTCAATTGTCAATTTCTCTATTGTGGTCGGTTATTGGGGGTCTCCTATGCGATCATGCTATAGGGGAGGGGTCCAGTAGTCGTGCACCCTAACTTCGCGCTTCTAATTATCCTACGTCGAAATTTCAAATCACTCTCAATTTTTTACAGTAGCTTACTTGGTGTTGGCGTAAAATCTAACACCTCTGGAGTGCAGGTTTGTACGGACAGCTATGTACACTACGCAATGAGTGCTCTTCAAATTAGGAGGGGAAGCTCTCGTTGTGCTGGAATGCATGGAAGAAAATAATCTAAGTCCTATCTTTTGTTCTCATTTGGAAGAGGCACAAGGTTAAGAAAACCAATTTAAGGATTTTCGGTAGATCATTAACTACAACTAAGCTATCTACTTTAAATCTATCCGGTTTCCTCAAGAAAATAGAGCATGAGGAAATGGAGCGAGGGATGATTATAGACGATAAACGTGTTTAGATTCTCTACTTGAAGGCAAGGTGGCGCAACTATCATCTCAATCTAAACAAGCTTATTGGGCACAAACAAATTTAAGAATTTACCATGACGATCTTATGAAACCCTATGTGGCATAACACTTGATCGAAATAGTAAAGACTTCACAAACAGCTTTATCACCACGATCTCACGAAACCCTATGTGGCATAACCCTTGATTATAATGATAAAGATTCACAAAACAGATTTATCACCGTAATTTCTCGAAACCCTGTGTGGCATAACGATTGATCACAATGGTAAATATACATAAAACAGATTTATCATCTCAATCTCTTGAAACCCTATGTGGCATAACAATTGACCTCAATGGTAAATATGCACAAAACAGAAAGAATTCACCATTACAATCTCTTGAAACCCTATGTGGCATAACAATTAATCATAATAGCGAAGACACATGAACAAATACAAAAGAGCAATATGAGGGTAAGGTAGCGACATATATTTCTCTCTCAAGCAAAGTTATTTACAAATGAGCAAAAGCTCTTATTTATATACATCAGGTGTAGGGAACCCTAAAATCCTTGTGTCATCTGATTCTGTAATGCATGCAAGCTATCGCCAAACCCTAATTAAGTAAACTATAGTCAACTGGGAAACTACCCTCAGTTTGACTAAAACATCTAATCTAAAAATGGACAATTGTGCGAGCATGCACGTCCTTATTGAAAGCAAGTTAACTGGAAGACTACATCAGTTAACGTAAAACCCTAAATAAAACTCCAAGTAAACAAGATGAATCTCAGAATAGATATGCATGAGGTGAGACATCAGTTAACTTGAAAGGTAACATCAAGTTAACTCCTGTGTGTAATGTCTATATAGAAGTTTGGCGTGATCTCGAACAATCAACCTCCAAATATCAACTGCGTCAACATCGAAGTCGGCAGGCAATCTTGGCAATCTTTGCATTGAGCATTTCATGGTGGCAATTTTGGCTCGTGGCCAGTGATAGCCAACATCTCTTACCAGCTTATAAATCGGTCTCGGCTTTTCTAACGAAATCATGAATTAAGACCGATTTGGTCTTGAATCAACAATGTCTTGTGTTATGACTTCTTTGTTATTTGGAACGGCTATATTCTGACAACTTTTCTGGAAAACTAAAAATACCCTGCTGAGGCTAAAAATAGCCTTTCGAAGAGTTATTTTCGGCGAAAATCTGAGATATGGGTTTTGTCCATAAGAAGATTCTAAGACAACCTAGAATGTCAGAAATGCGAAAATCTAACTTCTACTCGACCATGCAAAGACTTTTCAGTTGAGAAAATTAGAAACTCGAGAACTGATGCTCTGGAGTTAAAAATTCTTGAAAAATCAAACGCACGATTTTAATTCGATGAAGCTATATGAAAATGATCCAGATGTTGAGACTTATCGAATTTGCCAATTTCAGGAACATGCGAATTGAAAACTGAGAGAAATCTGAGAACCAAGGAGGAAAAAGACGTTTTTTGTATGTCTTCTTCTGTGAAAATCACTCAAGATCTCTTTGAATTGCTGAGAACTGTGAACTTTAACCTGCAAAAGAATGTGATTGGAGAAATCGCCTTTGTAAATAGATGAGAAATCTGCCTTTGTTTGAGAAATATGAATCTCCCTTGAAAATACGCCTTGTGAATGAAGAAAAACAAATTTTGCTTGAAAATACGCCTTTGCCTTGAAGAAAAACGAATTTTGCTTCAAAATTATGAATTTCCTTTGACAAAATTTTCCTTTGAGAATTACTATTTTCCCTCTGAAGAAAATATGAATCTCCTTGAAAAATACGAATTCTCTTGAAAATATGAATGATAAATGAAGAAGGTGCCATGCTTAAAGAAGATGAAATTCGCATTAATCTGACAACTACAAGAATTCAAAACCCTGACAATAATAGAAGTCCTCTGATTGGTTGCCCTTCAGTTGCACTGCCACTGACTGGAAGCTCAAATAATAATAAAATATTTATTATCATGCAATTAGCAAGGGTGCTAAAAATAGAAAATTGCTATTTATAAATAAGCAAATTTGGAACTTCAGTTGACAACCCGGGTGAAGCTCTGAGATTCATCGTTTGACTTTACTGATTCTGAAAAGTCATCTCTTGAGCACATAGGCGTCCATTTGCTCAAGATACTTCATTTTTTACTAACTCCCTATTTTATAGCTGACAACACTGTCACGACTGGCCAACTTCGACACTGATTTCCGGATGACCGGGTGATGCTGAGACTGTTCTGAAGAATTCATCGGAAAGCCTACTGAGCAAGGAAGAAATGTCTACTGGGAGACACAACTGCAAAATCCATTGTTTAATTCCTTGAAAAATTAAGCGCACCTGATTAAATTGCTTTACGGGTTCCAGACTTAGCCATTTTCCTAAACTGTCGTCTGATACTTCAAACAGCTGCTGCCGGCAAACGGTGAACCCTACTGATACGAGACGAAGCTCACTGCATGACTGGAGACATTCTGCATCCAACGGCTGTATACATGACACCTAAAAGCTGTGTTAAGGGCCTCAAAAATAAAAGCGCCCCTGGCTCTAGGTTGCACTGGTGTCATTTTGACGAAAACCAAACTTCCATCCGAGTACCCTACTTTGACCGCTGATAACTGGAGCTGGGATGACCCGATTCAGGCACTATCTGTTTTAACGGCTAGCAAGAAGGGCCTACAAGAGAAGTCTCTGGAGATGACGAGGCAAGAAAACTGCTTTTAAGACCTCAAAAACTCTAGTGCGTATTTTAAATAAAATTACCGCTCCCAGACTTAGCCACTTTCTGGACGTCCTCACTTTGTAGTATGACACCAAAGACCTCGCACGCATGAGTGACTGCCAAATCCCAAAGGCTGACGGCTATGCTCGTTGGAAAGATAAAATGATAACGCTCAATAGTCGTGAAGACTTCGAACGCGAACGGGCTCATCTGACAGGCCTAAAGGCTAGGTGCCCTTGAACTATGGAAATACACTGAAAACCATTTGTTGGTCCGCCCGCAAAATTACATGCTTGGTAGAATCTCCGCCACGACCACCAGGAACGTCGGATCAACAAGCTGAATGATGCGTTGCGGAGCTGAGCTAGAATACTACTGATGTCGCGAAGACTCTGTCTGCAAATATTGCCATCTAGAGGGTCCTTTAAGCCAGCGCCCCTGGCCTGTACTTGTACTGGGAACAAACGGAGAGGCTCAGAAACGTGAAAACTCCATTTTAAGCTGATCTTCGGATGACTGCCGCTGGAGTTCTGAAACTCGGATAACTGTGTTTGATATCTCGTCGGATAAGCAGACTAGTTGTGAACGGATTGACTGCATCCAGCATCTAAACTGTCGAGATTTACCCCCTCCTTAAGATGGGCGCCCTCAGGCTAGAGGCACGCTTTTGCCTGAAAAATGACAAATTTCTCACATTTGACAATTTAGGGATTTCAACTTCTGTCTTCGTTTGCCGGAGCTATGGGTCTCGGAAAACCTTGCTGGATAGCTCGACGGATAGCCAGACTAATTCTGAAGAGATTGACTGGATGCTTGAACATTTTAAACTAGATCTTGACCTCCAACAAGTTGGGCGCCCCTGGGCTATACTTGCGCTTTTGTGCTTTCTCCTCTGAAAAATCTTCATGATTTGACCATTAAAAACTTTGTTTCGATCATTGAAATGACCGTCTGCAATATGAAATGTCATCATAAGATGCTCCTCCATTGTGAAGATCTTCATTTTGAGTCTCTGCTTCAGGTTCGACCAATAAAACTGACTTTAACTGACAAAATATTGACAAAAACTCCATGCTTGATATTGCCCAAAACTGTATTCTACAACATTTTAACAAGGTTTAGACTTTTAAATGCAAAATGCCTTGATGAAGCAAAAATTTGGTTTGGGTACAACACTTGGCAAGTTCTCTGCTTATAACTAAGGTTTCAGGGCCACATCATCAAATATGATGCCACATCAGCATGCGTTTTTTTGTCAAGGTGTCCAAAAAGGCCCCAAAAAATAGTGAGACCAATTCTTGTGCATTACATCATGAGTAGTTGAGTGCTGATGTGGTATCACATGATTGGTTGCTTTTTAGATCAAAAGCATACATTTTGTTTAATTATGGGTAGTCAAACCAAAACTATTGGACATTATATAAACGACTATTGGGTATTATATTTGCGATTGGGTGCGGGACTATTAGACCCCGCACGACTATTGGGCCCTCTCCCCTAAGTGTCCAACAATTTATTATGGCTCTGATTGCTATTAGGTCACAAGATCATCTTGGAATTTTAATTCAACTTTGTAGATATCTTCTATTCATTATGTTGGGTTATATTTTAATTTTCTCTTTACTACTTTTATTCAAAATCTTTTCATTTTAAGAATTTATGTTGTTAAATATTGCACTTCAAAAAGAATCTGTCTTGTAAGAATACACCACCTTAGAGCTCAACAAGCACAAAGGATACAGTAGGAAAACTCACAAGAGAAGGTAGAGCATGGATCCTTAAGAAGTGTGACTCTAATCTCAATGTAGTGCGCACACACACACACAATTAAATCATCTAAGGAAAATATGATGCAACCCATAAATATTTCTAACAAAAATAGAACTAGATGAAAGATAAGGGAAATATGACAACCACCCAACACTAAACAAGGAAACATTCTAACATCTAGATAGTGTAAAAGAAAATAACTAATGTGCTAAACACAAGATATAAATAATACATTTTATTGCCTATTGTAGCATGATAAATTAGGTAAATAGGAACATGCATCTAATTATCCTTCATTCCGTTTTCAAAGCATACCTTAAAACACATATTGGTATTTCATTATGCTACCATTTCAAGAGGGTGTTTAAAGTGATACATAGAGACAAAGGGAAGGCAATATTATTGTTCACAACCATTTATAAGATAGCCTTATAAATTCAAGCAAAAGGTGCATCCATTACTTTGATTCATTTGGGAAGGTTATCCTTTACATCATTTTAATTCAAAGAAACATGCAATTTTCATTTCTCCATTTCAAATATATAAAATCAATGTAGAGATAGAAAGATAAAGTCATTCATTCTCATTCATTTACACAAGCATTAAAATAATGACTTAAATATTTTCCTAGAATAAGAAATTGTCATAATCAAACTAACCCTTCAATAAGGAGAAGTGATACTTGGGAAATCATTTTATTTATTTTTAACACAAGAAAAAAATAGTATACATTCATTTACAATGATCCTTCAACAACCATCATTCTCAAAACGCATAAAAATGAGGTGGAGGTAAGAACATGAAAACATCATCATGCTCGTGTTGACAACACCATACACATCCAAACATCATCATGCTCATGTTGCCAACATGTGGGTAATGGGGGAGAAGAAGGGGAGTTAGTGATAAGAGGGGCTTTGTGGTGACCTGGAGAAGATAGGGTTGTGGAGGGAGGGAGGCCCTGTTAAGGTTTGTAGACTAACTTCAAATGAAATAGTGGCAACATTGGAAATATTAAAGTGGAGTAGGGAAAATTTGGGTTTATGAAAAGGACAATCACAAATCAGTTGGCCATTCTTGCGATAGTGAAAATAAGTGTTTGGTTTATTAAGATCTAAATAAGATGTGCAACTTAAAATCCTAGCTCGAGGAGGTTGATCAAGTTGGGTAAGGATTTAGTTAGGTCCATTTTAATGAAAGCTCCAAGGTGAGAACACAGGCTTTCCCACCTATTTGAGTGTTTTTTGCACCACAGAACCTTGCCCAATTGTACTACAATGTCTTAAAGGAAGGGATGAACGGCAAGGTTTAGGAAGGGATATTCAACCCACATGGGATATCTTGATTTGGATATAACTTCTAGGTGAAAATCTAGGTCCAAAGCTTACATGCAATAGGTTTGGCCACAAATGATCTAGGATCCATATTGCAAAACCAAACAAGCATGTTCAAGGTCTACAAAGGTCCAAGCCACGTAACCCTTTCCTAGACCCCTAAATGATTCGATTGTCCAACCCTTGAGTTCCCAATCATTTCTTGTCCATTTAAATAAGTCTTGTTCTAACAGAATACCATTTAAGAAGAACTAAATAATAGATTTTTCTTTACATTTTGAAATAACATTAACAATTTCATCAAGAAGTGCAAACGAAATCACTTTACCTTCCTACTCTTTAGTGGTGGCATGGATGACTTTGTATCTGTTGAAGTGGGGGTATCATGGGTTTTCAATTTTAGGGTTGTTGGGTGTAAATTTGGTTGTGGTGACTCATGGTGACCTCCAACACTCATAGTTTTCAGATTTTCTGACATGAAGCATGTGTCAATTGCAATGTGTGTCCTCTAGTGTTTTTATTGATTTCAAACCCTCCTCGTTCCCTAGCTTTTTTCATTTTTTTTGCCTTGATTCTCAAAACTATGTAGGCTCTAGGGTTGACTAGCTATTCTGAATCGTGACATTGAGCACTTTCTAACATAAATAGCTAAGAAAGCGCTCATGAATTCAACACCAATAGGTAAAATCTAGGATTTATTAGGTTGTAGAAAAACTTCGCATGCTTTTCCTTCTCACTTTCTTCTTCTTCCAGTTTTCGTATTGTCAAAGTTGTTTTCTCTTGGCACCAATGGGTAGAGCATAAAAATTAATTAGGGTTTCCTTTTGAAGCTCTATGAAATTCACTAAGGGGGAAAAGTTATGCCTATGTGGGTTTTCCTTTTGCATTGGGATGGAACCATCTTCCCCACAATGGTGTAGTTTAAATGGTTTTTTCCACCTTGTGTAGATGTAGGTGGAAATTCTACAGTGACCTTTTGGCCTCATTTTCCATGCAATCATCACACAAGTTTTGATAGATCAACTAAGCATTGAGGTAGCTTTCACATTCATACCAAGTCTTCAAGGCCAATTATCAATTGCCATGTGTCATCCAAGCAACACTCTTAGGGCCACATTAGAAATCCAAAATTTGACTAAGTATGAAATTGCAAAATCTTGTGCATCTTGAAGAATGCCCAAATGGGTACTTGTAGTTAAAATATTGGTGAAAATTAGTGAAAATTTGAGGAAGTTATGGCCTTGTGGGTTTTCTTCCTTATTTTGATCAGGTACATGATGATGTAGATGGAGTTAGAATTTCCACCAAACGGTCTTTTCAGGAAGATGGGGTCCATCTTTTTTCATTTGTGCATGATGAAGCTAGTGTCTAAAATTTTCATTAGAATTAGGCATTTTGCAAGTCTAATGAAGTTGGCTAGTTCACTTGGGTTTTTCTGCCTTGAAAAAATAAGCCCGGGGGCGAATTTTCCATATGGGTCTGCTTATGGGAGTTCTTTTGTGTGTTCATTTGGGTGGAACTTTTCTGTGTTCAAATGATGGTGAAAATTTTGTGATATGCCAACCTCATGCATGTTCTGATGGATCTAAATGTTTCATATGATGCAAATTTGTAAAGGTAAGTTTTTTTGGGTGAAGATGATGTCAATTATCCATATGGTTCTAATGGAGAGTGATATCCTACTTGGTCCAAATGTGATTGACTTCTCTAGGTTTTGATGCTAGTGATCTTTCTGCATGGCAGATGTGAGGGATATTTTTGCATGTTTTGATGTAAGGGAAAATTTTGTGATTGTGGAAAAATTTGTGCCAATTGAACAAAGGTAAAATCAAGCAAGGTTGATCCCATTTTTGAGGATTTGAGTCATATTGCAGAAGTAGATGGCCCATTTGAAACCGACCCATAAGTGTTCAAAGGGTGAAAAGGTGAAAAGACATGGCCATGTGTAAAAGAGTAGTGGATTGATTTTAATAAGTTAACAAAGTTGAAATTTTTTATTTTTGTCCTTGATAAGGGTTTGTGTATAAGCAAGGGAGATAAAAACTAGGAGAAAAGGGGTGTCAAACCTAATGAGAATCCCCAACCTATGAAGGGTCCAATGGGGGTTGAAGTCTTGCAATTGGAGAGGGCAATGTCTTAATAAGTGTCATACTTTCACAAAAGTGCTTAAGCAACTTAGAGGGTCATTAATGATTGCAACTACTCTTTTGGATACATTGTCTCAATCCATGACATCTTCAGAGGAGCATCTAATCTAATCTTCGTGGATTTTCTATGGAGTTGTGGTGTGCATGTCTCATTTATTATTTGTAGGGACTTTTCTTGCAAGTTACACTTTCATGACACATTTACAATGGATTTTGGGCTTTCCTCTTTATTTCTCTATGTCAAGACCTAGGATCCATTAATGTAGGTGTGATGGAGGTGTTCAAGTGCTTGTCTGATGCTTCTATCAAAGATTTTTTGTTGAAATGTATGAATTTTATATAGGGATGTGGCTGAGGTTTATGCTATGTTATGTGTCTTTTCTCTTTTGCATTCTACAAAGATTAAAAGGTTGTTAAGCCTCATTATAAGGGGGGATGCTTGGGAGAGGAAACAAGGCTTTGTAAAGAGGAGACTATGTTTGGTTTGTTCTAGGTGAAGGTCTGTGTTTGTGAGTCATTGTGTGAAAATTCTCTTGTAACTTGATTAGTAGAATATATGAATACATACTACTATGTGACTATGTCCAACTTTGAAATGTAATACTTGTTGAACTAATATTCAAGGGTTATGGATGTTCTTCAAGCAATTTTTTTGTTTTGAATTATGATTTTGTTTAGTGTTTGTTCAAGGGATGGTATAAATGCTTGTATAGAAGTAATAGGAGGGTTATGTTTTCAAATGGATTATTGAGAATGGTTGTATAGTAGTCTCATAGTGATCCAATTTTCATAAGGTGGCAAACAATTGAATGTGGTCTATTAATTTTTTCGAACATTTTTTCCCCTCTTTTCCAAAACTTGAGAGTTTTAGAAATTATAATTCTTTTAAAAAGATCTCCTTTGATGCCTTTGAATAAATTTTTCAACTATTCTTAAACTTATTTGAGAAAATCAACTATCATAATATTTTTTAATTCTCATTGGGCTACCTAGGTTTACTCTATTGGTATATTTGTAATGCCTTCTATGTAGAGAATCCATTCATAAGCCCTACAACCATATCATTCATCCTTCTATTGACCTTCAAAAGCCTCAAGATATAAATGATATAGTGATCAACACTATTACAATCACATAGTTTGATAGTGGATTATGCTAAGAAGCACCACAACACCACATATTCCATCGCCAAAATCTTTTCAACCTTAGATCCAATTAGTGAATGGTTTTGGCTTACCAACCTATCTTTCCTATCATTCTCCTCACTTTACTTATGATTTTGATTTCTCTTAAGGTTTCTGGGACTTCCATAGCTTTCTCCTCTTTTTTGTTTATTATATTTATTTGTACCTATTGTGCTTATTGTATTAGAGTTGGTTTAAGCACTCTTGCATTCTTACTAGGTGTTGACTACATCTGTAGTCTCATTATATATATATATTAGTTAGAAGTGGAACCAAGAAACATTTCATTTGAAGTGTTACACTACATAGTTTATTGCTATTTTAGTAATTTCTTATTGTTTTATCTTGATTTTTTGAATTACTTGCTTTAAGTTGCCTATAGATTGTGGGAATTGTAGATATAATTGAATCTTTGTAACCTGATTGATGTACCATATGATAACCACTTCTAAAAGAAGAATAGGCTAAAGGAACTAAGAGAAGGCCAAATTTGAAGATATGAGATGATATGCCATTTTTTTCATACAAGGTATTCTAACAAACAAGAGTAAGATATAGATGCACAAAGAAATTGCATTTAGTCTTTATTTTGTAGTTCCTATCCTTATATGTATATAATTATTTTGTAGTTGCATGTGCTTTTTTTTAGGTGTAACTAAATACTTTGGCCTATGGAAAATCCTCAAGGAATTAATGATGAGAGTAAGAATGGTTGGGTGCAAGGAAAATACAATGATGCAATTTCCTTGATGGCACACCCCTTGAACCTCCTTTTTGAATTGTGTAGACACTATGTTAGATCATTATTTATATTTTAATACCTATTGGGCCATTTTTTTTTTTTTGAGTTGACACTATCTTAGATCATTATTTATAATTTATAATACCTATTGGGCCATATTATTTTTTTTGTTTGACACTATGTTAGATCATTATTTATATTATAATGCCTATTGGGTCATATTCTTTTAAGAGATGATTAATCTCCCCATCTAGCCATGTTTCATTGTAACTATATGGAAGGTTTATTTCATGGTTTCTATCTAAAAGGATATGGTGCATGGGAATTTATCTTGTGGTTTCTATCAAAGGTGGGTTGTCTACTCAAAAGATTAGGGTTTTAATTCAAAAGAAGAGGATTACATCCAAAGGTGGGGTCTCTCCTCAAACGATTAGGTTTTCTATTTGAGATAATAAGGTTTCTATCAAAATGTATAATGTCTACTAAAAATAGTAGGGTTCTATCTAAAAGGATGAGTTTCTCTATAGATTACAAATAGTTTTCCAAGTATGCTTTGTCTTATTGTACTAGTTGTACATGGTGAGGATAAAGTAATATTATTCTATGAGTGTCCTTATATTTGGAAGAATATGTAGTTTGGTATTGCTTGTTAGTTGAGATATAATCACTTTGTATAGCAAGACAAAATGCACTCACATTATAATGCAATCACATTTTGTCTTGCTCTAAAAATGGTAAAAAATTCAACATGCCTGTGATCCAAGCCCACATGTTCTATTATTCTCGTGGTTATGCATGTGTTCTGACAAAAAAGAGCCTTTTGATGTTGTTGGGAAGTGCACAAGAAATGTTTTACCATTCTACCACCTTTGCATGAACTTTCCACCACCTTTTTATGGTTTTCTAACTTAGGAAGGTGGAAATAATAGATTTTTCATATCAAATTTGATATGTATCAATTCAAGTCTCAATTTTTGTAGTGTTGTAATGTTAATTGTGATTGAATTGTAGGAATTTAATATTATACATTGGTTATTTGTATTGTTTTTAGTAATTCTATTTGAGTGATATACATCTTAACTTTGAAAAGGAAGCAAGCTTGTGAAAAACTCAAATTGTTGAGGATTTTGATTCAAGAAGAAAAAAAGACTACATAATTGGGTAGTTCCTCCATTCAAATCTTTATTTTTTAGGTATGTCAAGTCTTTACACATTTTCTTTATATTTTCCTTAAATATATTATGCTTCTTTATCATCCCTTATCATACATGCTTAATACAATGCTTTGATTTTGTTATTATGCATATTCCATGTTCATCAAATTGTTCGTTTCTCATTATAACCTTATCCCCTCTTGGCACATCTTAAACTACACAATTCTTTACACTTGCCAATTACATTTTAAACCACATCTCTTTGAGGAATTTTATTAAATAATTGACTTGCCTTATGTATGCTACCACATTTTGTATACACATTTATGAGAGTTTTTATAACTATGTAATATAATACATCATTTCTCATTCATTTTTTATGGATGTGCATACCCCTTTCCAAAGCTTCCATTTTGGTATAGGCATGGGGGATGTTGGAAAATGATTTGGAATTTGGTTTTACACCTAGAAATTTTATTTGCTTGAAATTTTCTAAAGCCTTTTCAACAAATACATTTTTTGCATATCCTGCAATCATTGTAGTCCATGAGGACATATCTCATTTAGGCATTTTGTCAAACAGTTCATGTGCCTTGTCTATACATATCTAGCAAAGCATTTTATCTAACATGTTACACAACGCAATGAGTTGTTTGAAAAAATTCCTCAAAGAGATGTGGTATCATGGTGATGGAATGGCATTCCTCAAAGAAATGTGGTTTGAAACCACATTTGAAAAAAATCACATTTCTTTGAGGAATGCCATTCCATCACCATGAGACCACATTTCTTTGAGGAATTTTTTCAAACAACTCATTCCTTTGTCTATGCTACCAAATTTTCCATACATTTTGTGTTTTATGCATATTCTACAATCATTGTAGTCCATGAGGACATACCCTACATTATCAATTTGGTAGCATAGACAAGGTAGTGAGCTATTTGAAAAAATGTCTCAAAGAAATGGGGTCTCCTAGAGATGTATAGACAAGGTAGTGAGTTGTTTGAAAAAATGCCTCAAAGAAATAAGGTCTTAGTGAGCCATTTGAAAAAATGCCTCAAACAAATGGGGTCTCCTAGAGATGTGCATCACCAGGAGACCCCATTTCTTTGAGTCATTTTTTCAAATAGCTCACTACCTTGTCTATGCTATCACGTCCCTCAAGGCCTTTAAAATAGGTCTCCATTCATAACATAAGGTATGAATAAAATTATGTGAAAAGAAGAAGTTGATCTGCTATGAAGAACATGCCTGAAGATCCTAGTCTAGTGCCACAAACAAAGGTAAGTTCCTCATACATTGCAGGGTTTCAGAAATTAATTCTAATTCTCATAATAGGGAGCCCAACGTAGTGATTGATTTATCACTACATATTAAATGTTGGTTGCAATCATTAAGTCTACTACACAATGAAAAATAATATGCAGGTTAATGGATGTTAATTGTCAAATCCACAATAATGTTTCTTACAACAATTATTGTTTCTTATTAAGAAATGATGACTTACTATGTGAATAGACTTGGGACCACAATTCCTTTTCCTAGTACCCACTAAGGATAGGAAGTTTGTGAAGGGAAAGGCTAGTAATTTGGTCGATTGATGGATGGTCCCAAGACAGGTAAGAAACCTTGAGGGAGTCCAATTAGAGACCGTTCAAGCACCCTTGGCATAGTAATCCTTCCATCCAATGAGGTTAGGAAAGAGGAAACAAGGTGAATATCTATTCCAATCAAGAGTAATAAGTCATATCAGATTATGTTAGTTATGCACTAGTTGATAATGATGTATTTCATTTATCTTATTCTTGAAATGTGCAATCTGAAATGATCTAATTTAATCATGAGCAAGGAGCTATGTACTTTGTTGATAATGCATGATTGTGTGCAGGTCTTCAAGACTATTTACATGAGAAAAATTATGTGTTGGTTAAAAAAAATTCTATGTCCTAACTTGTACATTTCATGTTTTTAGGATAAGTTCAATAAGGGGACATTACATTGTTCTCATATTTTCCTTTTATTAGTTTTCCTACTTGAGGTAGCAATGACAAGGTAGTGAGTTGTTTGAAAAAATGCCTCAAAGAAATGGGGTGTCAAACAACTCACTACCTTGTCAATGTGGATGCATTGACAAGGTAGTGAGCATTGTAAGAAGAAATGCCTCAAAGAAATGGGGTTTACATCACCATGAGACCCCATTTCTTTCAGGCATTTCTTCTTACACTACTGAATTTGACACCATTTTTCAATGGACATTCGTTGGTCATTCGACAAATATTTGTTGGAAAAGTGACGAAATGATGAAAACATTTTTCGTCGATGTTTTTTGGTTGAAAGGCCGATGATGAATTAAACGTCAAAATAATGGCATAGATTCATCAGTAGTCGGCATCATAAAATGACTCGGATGTTCAAAAGAATATTGACAAAAAATTTGTGTATCCACCGATGAATTACACCAGAAGTTCGTCGCCATTTTGACAAAATGGGCAAGGAGTAGCATTGAAAAAAAACCTGAAGCTTTTTTCCATTTCGATGAATTGGGCAAGGAGTAGCGTCGAAACAACACCATAAGTTCTTCACCATTTCGATGAAATGGTCAAGGAGTAGCGTCGAAACAACAATAGAATTTTATTGCCATTTCGATGAAATGGGCAAGGAGTAGCATCAAAACAACACCAAAAGTTCATTGCCATTTCGATGAAATGGGCAAGGAGTAGCATCAAAACAACACCAAAAGTTCATCGAAATTGCAATGAAATGGGCAAGGAGTTACGATGAAGCCTTCATCATAGATATAGCAACTTCGTCGGACTTTTTCGGCAATTCATCGATGGTTTTAAGCGAAAATGCGACAAAACAATGCAATTTAAAAAAAAATCATTGAAATGTACCATCGCAAAGACTGATGACTAATTATACATACAGATTGCAAAATGCATAGATGCATAGAAAAATCATTACACTTGAGATGATTAATCATACATACAAATTGCAAGATGCATAGAAAAAGCATTATACTTGAGAACAACCAAGGGCTAACAAGGGAAGGAGTTAAGAAACAACTCTACCTATCATCACAGTTCTGTTATTCCCCCCGAGAGAATCCTGTAAAGACAAGTTTACAATACCAAGTAAAATAATATGAAAAAGACTTACTTTCATACAAATTAAATGATTATTCTCACAATGGCAATTGTCTAATTACAACAACAATTCCATGAAAGGTTATCCATGATTCATAAGAGATGACTGATCATACATGTAGATTGCAAGATGCATAGAAAAAGCATTACACTTGAGAACAACCAAGGGCTAACAAGGGAAGGAGTTAAGAAACGTCTGGATTGAAGAGAAAATGTGTAGGGAAAATGTTGAGCAGTGTCAAGAGAACAAAGCTTGTAGAACATATTCTTGACCTAATCAAGCTCTTGAACAACTTAAACAAAATTAAAATACTAACACATACATCAGACATGTAATGAACTTCCAATATCTGCTATCTTTTTAATTAATGTAGAGGTAGGTAAAGGAGAAATAATTATAATTGTAACACTCACTACATCAGACATGTAATGAACTTCCAATATCTGCTATCTTTTTAATTAATGTAGAGGTAGGTAAAGGAGAAATAATTATAATTGACCCATTTTTTGATGACCATCCATCACAATTTCGACGGCTGTTCGTCGCTATTATTGCATCTGAATTTTGACGACATTTGAAATGTCAAAATTCTGACCCGACATCAAAAAATGGGTCAAAATCTACCAATGACTATTCATAGTCAGGTAAATTATTTTTGTAATTTGTGTTCAATGGACCTCAGTTTTATCATTATACTACCCATCTAATACCATATTTTAATCTAGGGTTCAACTATCTCAAATATAAAGAAGCACCTTCAATTAACCATTTAAAGTACTATAAAATAAGGTAATACTTTTACTTGAGAAAGATTGGGTACACTTGTAGGATTAAATTTATCACAATCATCAAGATTTATTGGCATAGAGACACAACCTGCAACATATGAAGTAATGGATGACTACAAGTTAGTGAAATGGTCCTTAATATGTGAGTAGTTTGCAAATTTATTGGTAGAAAATAAGGTTACAAACATATCTACATGAAAAATTATGAGGACAATCTACTATAATCATCAAAACAGATGAAAAGTACAAAGGAAAGAGCCGAGCTACATCTTTGGAGCCTAAAAACAACACATGCAAGAACATAAAAAAAAGAACAAACCAATTTTTGGATGAATACAAAATGGTGCCTTCAACAAGTGATTCATATGCTTTCACACCTGACATAGGACATTAAGAAGATTTTAGTCTTCCTCTGTGAAATTAACTACTTACAAAATAAACCCAGAAACCAATATTATATACCTCCATGTCTAGCCAAGGGTAGGTATAAGAGAAAAAAATTATTCAATGCAATGTCAAAAAATATCAATGTGTGTGTAGGTTTGTATTACTCAAAATATCATTTCACTGCCTAAGGAAAAATACCAAAGTGATGTTTTAAATTTCAATCTTCACATAGGCTCCCTTATTGCTACACATGCATATACAAGCATTATTTGAGCTCTAAACTATTCAAATATTAAGGATTTAATTAGCTATAAGATGGAAACTTGTTGTTTAGACATAATCCATCATCTTTTACATATATTTATTCACTCCTAGCGGTTCAGATAAATTTGTGTAAATGAGACAGAAATGTGAATCTTTTATGACAAAGAAAATTATTAAAAGGAGGGGGGAGAGAGAAAAGGGTAGGGGGCAAGAGAATGTTTTAATGTATAGTAAAATACAACATTTTGATCATTATAAAAATGAAATGAATCTTAAGTTTGAAGCATTAATATCAGTTACAATATTTATGATCAAGAATGAAAGTAAGTAGAGAAACTTTTGCATACCAGCAGATGGTACAAAATTTCATGGTTAAGTCAAAGCCTCCCATCAACAACAAGATCCAAATATCCATGTATCTATCTCAATCAAGCCTCTAAACCCTTCAGAGCTGTCAATTTTTCCACTAACCTGTTATGCAAAAAAGTTAAATTTTAGAGTTATGTCACCACTAAAAACAGAAGAAACAAAGTTGTGAAACCAAATCCACACAACACAATGTGGTATTCATACAAAGCCATACAAAAAAACTAAACTTAGAACATTGGAATGGAAACAACTTCAAATTATGATGCAAAGCATGGATTCAAGGTATAAAGAATCATTTTTCTGCCACCATAGTGAAAAGTTAGCACTTTCTTTCATCTTTGCATATTGGTTTGATGCTTCAAACAATGTATTTCTTATATTGAAAAATACATTACCTTATTGAGCTTCTCTTTGTTTCGAGAATAGTTTAATATTCTCTACTTAATAGGGCCAACCACATTATGGTGGACACTGATTTGGCCCCTCCCCCCCTCACATCACTCTCAATTCCCCATATCCAATCATATAACATTAATCATTCATTCATCCATTAATAACATATAACATTCATTAATTAACATATTCACATTCATTCATTAACATATAATAAATTAATTCTTTTAGTTTTTACATATTATCAAAAATATGGTTGTCATGATATGATTACAATCACTTTTTTTCTTTTATTTTTTAAAGCTACATAAATTTGAACTAGAGTATTGTTTTCTAAATCAATATATGCCCCCCTTTAGTTGTGTTGCCCTCTGCTTGTGATCTTAATGTACACCTAGTTGTCTGCTCATGACATGGACGCCGTTGCAAGGGAGTGTCTACTGCAATAAGAAAGAAATTTTAAACTGATATGTTTTATTATTATTGTTACAAGTATTTCATTAATTAAAAGAATATTAGAGTGCCTCTCTTTACCTGATGGGTCCACATCATGTTCCTAAACTTTTTTTATAGACTCATGCTCAACATGTTGAACACCCTCTAAATCCTGATCTGTAGTTGAAACACGAAAGGTTACATTAATTAATACACCAATTCAAATTAAATATGTTTAAGAGAACATGAGAGTGGTCCTCTTTACCTGATGGGAACACATCATGTTCTTGATCTTCTCTAGCCTGATCATGCTCAACACGTTGATCACACTCTACATGCTCTAAAGTTGAAATACGAAAGGTTACATTAATTAATACACCAATTACAGTTAAATATGTTTAAAAGAAATTTAGAGTGGTCCTCTTTACCTGATGGGGCCACATCATGTTCCTGATCTTTTCTAGCCTGGTCATGTTCTACATGCTCTAAAGTACCAGGATGCACACCATGACCTTCATCTACACGTTGTGCTCCACCCTCACCAGGCTGAATTCCAATGTCATGTGCAATATTATCATTGCTTGAATGTTTAAAAAAAAAGGCTTGTAATTACTTTATGGTGGAAATTTATATTGAATAGGTTGCACAAGTATTACATTCTAAATAAAATTTATTGAGTTTATTTACCTGTGTTGGATGTAGTGGAAGGTTGTGTTTGCCCAGTCAAGGCTCATAGGCATTCAGGCATGACTCCATAGCCTTGCTAGAAGGAAATCTTTAGGTCATCTTATGTGGGAACTCTGTTGAATTCAGAGCCCTACATTTTTGCATAAGATCATAAATTTTTCTTCTATAGTGTGATAAAACAAAAATTGTTTTCTATTTATTATTTGGATACTATATTTCATTTATTGATACTTACAATTCATGCAGCTAATTTCATATAACCACCAGAGCCAAGTTTGTGTTGCCCGTGTTTTTCTAGTCTTGCCTTTGTTTCCTTTGATGTGTTGGGAAGGCTATGAAAAGTTTAAAATACATTAGATTATGTAAAAAGAAAGATTAATCAGTATATAATTACATTGTTGATAGTATCACATACCTTCCTTGGCCCAATGGTGTCTTTCATTTTTTCTTGTCAGCCTTCTCCTTTCCATCTGACACCAGGTCCTTCCACTCCCTCTCTAGAATCATGGGGGGATGCTCATACTTTTTGTTCTTCTCTAAATGTGACCTATATTGGTCCCTCACATACTTTAGATAGATACCAACTTTCTTAAGGACCTTGGTTCGATTGAATTTTTTATCACTGAACAACACAACTAAACAGTTAATGAGCTCATCTTTTAAATCTTTATTTTGGGCATTCCACTGTGTATGTATGGTGGGCTCGAAGAGCTCCAATGTAATATCACTTAGATGTTTATAAAAAACATCATTTCCTGCAAAATGATCATGGGATCAATAGTCTAAAAAGAGCAATCAATAAGTAAATTTCAATTGAATTATATATAATAATAATTAAAAAAATTTAAAGTACCTAGGACCTTCTCTATCTTTATGGGAATGAAATCCTCAGTCACCACAAGCGTGATTGGAAATGTACCCATACTAGTAATACAGGAAGATCTAGGAAATGTTGCTAAAACATCACCAGTACTAGTGGCCTTTGCATCCCCAGCTACATGACCTAACGCATGTTCTGGCATGTGTTTGCTGCCAGAGGGTGCATTAAAGGATGCTTGCATGGTATGTTTTTCCAACATTTTAGATGACAATATAGGCATAGATGATGGGGCCAGATGATGTGATGTATGGGTAGGAAGATCAGGATGGACACTTGTACACCTCTACTCCTCGGGCGACACTTGCAGTACCTTGATCATGGCCAGGAGCATCATGAGGAGGCAAATAACCCTATAAAAACAAGACATGTTTTAGTTCATGACATAAAAGAGTAGAAAATATAAAACCATGAATGAACTTTTGTTATAATTAAAGACCTCATGACAGCTTACTTGCAAGTTTTGTAATCTCTCAGTCAATATTTTAATCCTCTCTCTTATCTCATCTATTTGAGGCACTATGAATATCAACTTAACCATTTCTTCATTGCATATTTTTCGGATCTTCTTCATCGTATCGAGAGGGTTTGTTGAATAAGTGATGTCATCATCACAAAATATTGACTGCACCTCACTATGGATGCTCTCCTCTACTGTTGGTGCCTTTCCCCGATCAATCAATTGCAACAAGAATATTAAAAACATTATCGAAATTAACCCAATAAACTTATGAAAAAAACATAATAATAAAACATTTTTCTCATATCTAATTTTTACAATTACAATGAGGTAAACCTATCAGGTAGAAGCACCTAAAGATACATCGCAATATGTGCTATGGGCCAGAGCCTTCTCTGTATGATCAATGTCCCGCTATGACAAAAATTAAATATAAAAAAACATTACCAAAATGAAACCAACAGACTTACGAAAAAAACATAAGAATAAAATGGTTTATTGGAGTAATTAATTGGAGGTTGGGTAAAATGGTACATAGTACGTACCACCCCCATAGTAACTGTGTTTGTAACTAAGCAATTCAAATTTTAATCAATTAGCAACTCTTCCCCTGCAATTATTGATTTTATTGCACATACGAATACACGGTTTCCCTTGCGCACCTCAAATATGAAATTGGGTTGCTTATTTGTTGACCCAGGTCGTGTACTATTTATAAACCCTACAATATTCCTTGATGCTTTTGGCTTTCCGTTAATGTACATAGCCACTCCTTTATTTTGATCCTTATCTTTTAGTTGTATATAATTTGTTGACAATGCATACCTATGCATACTTCGTGTATATCAAACAAGTTGCATCCAATCTTTGTAACTGTAACAGGGTCTGACATAGTCCATCAATTCAGTAACTTTTTCATAACAGACCTTTATGCCATCCATGCAAAATAGGCCCAAACCATGTAATGACGATGGTGCTATGCAATCTATCCTCTTGTTGACACAAAAACCAGTGTTTATTGGAGGAAGTTCCTTGGGTACACATTATTTCCATAGATGTTTGTACCTCAAGGGCACCTCAACATCGTGTATGATCTCATCATCATAAGAACATGACCCCCCTTCAGCAAGAAAAAATTCCATGCATTTACAAAATTTTCTTCTAATATTTTGACCTCTAGTTGATCTCCCTCTTTTAGACATTCTACATGTCTCGCTTTCCTCTTCTCTTCCTAAATTTCCCTCGCTCAAGGAAGACAGATCTTGCAAATACCTATTTGATGGTACCTGCACTCATAAGGATGTTGGATGAAGTTCTTTCATGGTGATGTGATCCCAGGGTGACATTATGATTAATCTATCATTTCATCGCTATAATTTCACAAGTTATAAGGTAATCAAGTCTTGATAGATTGCAAGCTATTGTTACTACCGTCCAAATGTGTCCATCATAAATCAAATCTACTTTACTTTTTAACTCCCAAAATTTGTAACAAGTGTTAAATGTGACTATGGTCCAACAGTTACACAACCAAGGCCTCAAATGTATTCTCTAATTGTAATCAAAGAAATTTTTCTTTTCATTCAAGTAAATAAACTTGAAGGGAAACACCACCAAGTGGTTTATTGGACACATACATGACTAAAAATAGTATCAAATTTACATTTAATTTCCATATGTCTAAGTAGTTAATGGGGAGGGAGTGTGTACTAGGCCTGGTTAAGTCATCATAAGTTTACGCTTTGGCAATAATTTTTTTTAAGTCATATTAAATATTCCCATGTCTAATTGCTAGGAGACTTTTGGTATGTTTTAAGGTAGGATGATTGATGAAAGAGCCTAAAGACTAGCCTTTCTCCATGTTATATAGGTACACATAGTAGTAGTCTTCTCTTATATAGTTGGACATGATTTAAAGAACTTAGCTAGGAATTATTCATTTAACCTAAAGTTTTCTCATAATGCCATCATTGGAAGAGTATGATCAAATTATTCTATTATGAAGAATTTTTCTATGTGCCTCTAGTAATAACTATAAATTTTTGTAATGATAAAATGACTAATTGCATTAGGTAAGAGAGAATCAAATTTGAGTTCTTCAAAGATTATATTCCTCTATTCATAATTTTTAAGGGTTGTGTGTGGAGGAGGTTATCACTACCAAGAAGGGAGGAGACCTTTCCTTGTATTCTTTTATTATTTTCATTATTCTTATTTATTTTACACTTACATTTATAAATACACATACATATGCATTTAATTTTTTCATTTATTTCTTATGTAGTTGAATAGTTTGATCGATTTCATATTATATGTGTTGAAGACTTTAAAATTTCAATTACATTAATTTATGGATATGTTGTATCTATAACACTACAAAACCATATGTTCTTTGCATTTACACTTGCATTTAGAAATACACATTTATAAACATAGATATAGATTTCTTTAATGATATGTTGCATTTGTTGTTCTAGGAGAACATCCATTAATTGTATTTACATTTACATTTAAAAATGCATATACATTCATACATACATGTGTGTGTGTGTGTGTGTGTGATTTAATAAACAACCCATTAGGTCTACACATGGATAAAAATTCATAAAACTATATCTCCCATACATGTTTTGTTGAAACCTAGGCTTGAACCCCTCATTTCACATGCTTTTCTTCACAAAACTATTGAGGATAGTAGATATACCTTCTTTATTTCTCATCCTACACCCTATTCATGCATCCTACAATTACAACAGTATCCATGGGGCCTCTTACACAAGCTACAATAATCACAAAAAGTGTAAGAACCCCTTTATATCATGTTTGGACTACAAAACCCTCAAAAATAGGGTAACTCAGATTATGATTTGTTGGTGAGTTGTATGGAAAAAATCATTAGTACCAGCTCATTCTTGGAGTCTTTTGAAAGAGAAACGAATCAAGTGGCAGTTAAGTACAAACCTTATAGTGTCAAGGTGAATGAGGTGATCAATTTTGATTGGCCAACTAATGAAGAGTACCAGAAAAGGGTAAATGTATATTAAACTAAGGAAGAGTGAAAAGGAGTAGGCTGCTAACGGTTGACAAATCAGCTATTGCAGTTACAAAAAATTCCAGATTTTCTTTTTGTGATAGTCTAGGCATAGAATTCTTGAATTTTTTTGTTGCTACATCAACCATTCTCAATGGGCACGATGAACAAGAAGATTCTCTAGGGAGATTATTGTTGTAACAAATTTTTGGAATATCACAAGGTGGTCCAATTGGCTGGTGACACGTGTGCTTTCTGGTCTGATGCTTGTTTTCTACTTATTTTTATATAAGAAGGATTTTAAGGCTAGAAGAACAAGTTAGCAAGTTAGATATTTTTGGTGGAGTTTAAATGAAGTTGCAGAGAAAATTGTAAAGTTTGATGGTTTTAGGGAAAATGCAATTTAGGTTTTGAGTCATTCTATAGTAGGTTTTGAATTCATGGGGATTTGATGTTTAATGACAGTACTCGCATTTGAATTGATATGATTGATTCAAACTCATTTCTCTCCATTGTACAAGCATATATGAATTTTGAGTAAAATGATCAAGGGTTGTTTCATTCATCTCACTGCTGTGGTGTGTATGATTCTTGTTTTAGGTTTAATTCAAGGAATTAATTAAAATGCTTGAATGGGATTGTAGGTGGATATGTTTTGTCTAAGGATTTGATAAGTAGTATTGGGTTAGAATACATATTGATGATATTGTAAAGCAATGTTATCAAGGATCTTATATGTTATATGTTAAATCTGTCATAAACCCTTAGATGCTTATAAATTTGACTCCTCCAATGGATATATGGCACTGATCTAATTTTTACTTAATCCTATGGTTTTTTATTTGTTTTCCTTTACCTATAGCTTGCTACAAATTGCAAATAAATGACTATCTTATACTGTGAAATGTTGTAGTTATCTCATGCTCCAAATAGTTGATATTATTGATAAATACCCAATTCTATTCGGTATTATCCTATTATGTTGAGCTATTAAATGAGATTATCTATTGTTGTTAATGTTGTTTATGATGATGGTGCAGAGGTTGTAAACACATTAAGCGATCACTCTCCTGAGTCTTGTAGAGCCCAAAGTGTAGGAGGTCTTTCAAATCCTTGTCAATTGGTCTAGGTCATAAGAGCTACCCTTTATTGGAATTGGAAATTCCATAGGTATATTAGAAGATCAACTTGCTTACCGTAAAAACAACCAACACCTTGCATATGTTTATGGTGGAGGGATTAAAGAAGAATTGTATGCCTCTATTTCCATTCATTAGATCTACCTTAGCCTAGCATATACTTGGGATAAGTCTACAATTGCTTCAGACTCATGCAATGAAGGCTATGTGTGATGAAATCCTAGACCTCAACCAAGATGTGGGTAGATTATGGGAGTTTTTCCAAGACCTGGGGCTGGTGGATAAAAATGTGAAAGAATAAGCTATTTTATTTTTTCTATCTTATCTTATACCATTTTACGAGAATGGGGGTGCTAATGTATGAGAAGATCTTTGGAAACTAGGCATGAAAACTGAAGGTTAAAGAGAATGGGGGTGCCAAACTTATAGTACTCATTTCCCCTTAGTCGTCAATTTTCCTTGAGTTCCCTCAACCTCGTCCTTGGCCCTGGTATTGACCTTGTTTTCACTCCTCCAAACTCTTCATCGACGCTGGTATTGACTTTGTTTTAACTTAAAACTCTTCCTCAGCACTGGTATTGACCTTGTTTTCACTCCTCCAAACTCTTCCTCGGCACTGATATTGACCTTTTTTTCACTCCTCCAAACTCTTTATCAGTGCTGGTATTGACCTTGTTTTAACTCCAAACTCTTCCATGACACTAGCATTGACATGTTTTCACTACTCCAAACTCTTCCTTTGTGTTGGCATTGACCTTGTTTTCACTACTCCAAACTCTTCCTCGATGTTGGCATTGACCTTGGTTTCACTACTCCAAACTCTTCCTCGATGTTGGTATTGACCTTTCACTTCTCCAATTTGACAAGCTACAACCTGGTTTCATTAGGTTTTATAGTATGTTAATTAAGTTCAAAATTTTGGCTCCATTTAGCTAGGTTTTAATATTCTACAATATAGTTAAGTATATGTTAGCTATATTTTACATAATAAATAATATAATTATTCAACTTATTATAATTATATATTATATTCTTCAACAAAATTATTAAATACATATAAAATTATTATAATTAATAATTAATAATAAGTATATTTTTATATAATACAAAATATAATTAATATAATATATATTTAATATAATAGTAATATATATTAATATGAGAGAGAGAAACTAAATTTTGATTGGTTGTTTCATGTCAACAATCCAAGGATGGCATGTGTCCTTGGGGATTTATACTCAAGGTAGCATGCCATTTGATTAAAGATATGATAATTCTCCTTTAAGACCTCTTCAATGTACCCATTGCACACTTAAGGAGACAAAGATAAATATAGGGAAGAAAATATAGAGAGAGAGGGAGGTAATGACAAACATATAAATAGAAAGGGAGAAAAAGAGAGAGAGGGGTAGAGAGATAAAGAGATAAGGATGAATAGATAGATATATAGGGAGGGTGATTGATATATCTCTCCCGATCGCTCTCTATATCTCTATATCTACTACTATCTATGTCACTCCTACCTCTTCCCCCCTCTATCTATTGAGCTATCTCTCCCTCTCCCCTCTTTCTCTCCCATTCACTCCATCTCTCCTACTATATATCTCTATCTCTATTTATCTTTTTATCTCCCTCTCACTCCCCTCTCTATCTCTTTCTATCTATATCCCTTTCTCTCCCTCCCCCTCTCTATCTCT